>BPLR01001349.1:0-24705 GCA_021605095.1 Caerostris extrusa | reverse complement strand
TATTGCTGTTATTTCATGAGTGAATTGGATTATACATTTTATTTAATAAAAAAAAATGGCTTAATAATAAAGTATAGGCTATGTATATTCATTAATACTTTAAATAAATACATAAACTTTTCGAAATCAGTCGCAATATCTGTTTGATTTGAATTTCTAAAGAAAATATTTTTCGTAATCCCTAATGAATCTATCCGTAGGAATCAAAAAAAATTTTCATCATCAATAAAAAACTTTCTCTCATGTAAAACAAAGCACTTAATATTGTATTGATTAAAAAACGCTATGCATTTATGTGATGAAGAATTATTTAAAAATGCTGTAATGAATGTTTCAGAAATGTTTTTAGCTAAAGAATGTATACTTATCAAAGATGACCTATAACAGTTATAAAAATGAATTATGGTTCACTTTATTACTACTACTCAGGGCCGGATTTTCCTATAGGCTAACTAGGCTTCAGCCTAGAGCCTCAAGCTCAAGGGGCCTACATTCAAATTGTTAGCAAAATTAGAATTACGCTATTCTAAAAACAGTAACCACTAAAACATTGAATCGAAAATTAAAGATAAATTCTACATATGTTTGAGTAGTTATTGTTGTTACTATAGGGTGCTGAGAATAAATGTCCAAATAAGTGTTCTCGACTTTTTTTATATTTATTATCCATGCCACATTTTTTATAATGATTAGTACCCATCACAACTTGGTCCATTTTACATATTGATAAATATCACAGTAATGATGTATTTTATTATCTCTCATGTTGTTTACAAAACTTAAAAATGGAAGGTGAAAGGCCCTCATAAGTGGAATGGCCCACAGGGCCCTTTTCATCTAAATCCGGCCCTGATTATAGACCTCTGACATATTCTCTATTACACCGCTATGTTGAAATTCGATTGACTTGTCGCTAGACAATCTTCCACACTACAGCCCGGCTTATTATATAGTTGTTAACAGCACACAAGTAACGAAACTTTATTCATTACTCAAGTATCATTTCCGTTAACTTCATGAGTGGCCTTGCTAATACTTTTCAACATAATAAGGGTAGATTTAAGTATTTAAATAGAAAATACATATATTAAAATGTATATACGATGGTAACTCTGAAGTTTTTGAGACAGTGGCAGATGATAATCGCAGGGAAAAAAATATTCGTTAAATTTGTAAATTTGAACTCTTTTATGGCCGCAGACAGTAATTTGTGGCAACAAGAGCTGTCGTAGAATATACTTTTGGAAGAAAGGGAATGGAATTGACGCGAGAGCATTATCGCGCCATGATTTTCTATGATTTTTAAAGTGGGGTTAAATCATGAAGAATGTCTTCAACGTCTATAACAAGCATATGGAGACGAAGCTCCATTTCGTGCTACTGTATTTAGATGGTTTACAGAATTTCGTAGAGGTCGAAATTCTCTGCTGGATCAAGAACACACAGAAAGACCTTCATTAGCTTTAGTTCCAGAAAATGTGTCGGCCATACGAAAAAATGTTAGTCGATGATAATCGCTGTACTTTTTACCAAAGGATAGAGAAGAAACTTAACATTGGATCCGCTGCTATACATAGAATTATTCAAGAAGAACTGCATAAGAAAAAAATTAGTTTGTCGTTGACCCCCCCCCCATAATTTAACAGAACATCAAAAAACAGAGCGTGTCAGAATCTGCAAAGAAATCATAAAATTACTTAACTATGGTGGATACCGCCTTATTTCTAAAATCATAACTGGGATGAAACTTACATACCGTTTTTTGAAGTTCCAACACAACAAGAAAAGTAAAGTATGGGTTCCCCAAAACCAACAATGGTGAAAAGACAAAGTGAAAAAGTAATGTATGCCGTTTTCTTCAAAAGTACGAAGATGACCCCATCTTCACCACTAAGTGAAGAAATTCTTCATGAATGGGGACTGATGCTTCACCATGATAATACATCTTCTCATACGGCAAGATCGACAATCAAATTTGTTAAACAAAAACACATCAAAGTCATAGAACATCCACCCTATTCCCCCTGATCTTGCTATGTGTGACTTTTGGCTTTTTTTCAATCTCAAGAAAAATTTACGTGGTTGCCGTTTTTATTCCGAAGATGAGATTGATCAGGCTATAAAAGCATATTTTTCATCAATTCCAAAAATGGATGGCGTGAAGCATTTAATATTTGGAAAAATTATTTGCAAAAGTGCATTGATGTTGGAGGGGACTACTTTGAACACTCTTAAAATTTGATAAGTTAAACTTGTACCATTTAGCCGTATCTCAAAAATTTCAGAGTGACCCTCGTATAAGTACATATTACTAAAAAGCAAAGCAGAGATTTTTTAAGCTTTTAAGATAGAGACAAATGTTTCGAATTTGCAGTATTTTTAAAAAATATATCTTTAATCCTAAGACTATGCATTCCAAGATCCACTGCAGAATTCAAAATAATACAAATAATTTGTAAAAACTTAAAGTTGTTCAAACTTATTTTTCTAAAATATGTGTATACACTTGTAAATGCATGACTGTAATTAACAAAATGAAGGAGAAGCAGTTTTTTTTTTTTATTTATGTATTTATTACATATTCGCATAATATATATTTACATGTTTACGTTTTAAAAACGTATGTGTTATTGATATTTACAATGAATATATACAATAATGAAGTAGGTGAAAATGAAATATACACATGAAAAATGAAATATGTACAATGAAATAAATACTTAAATTAGAATTTTTACAGTTAATTTTAAAATGGAATATTACATAAAAACACAAAACATAGAACAGAACACATAAACATAGAGAACATATAAAAACATGTAAAACATAGAGAACATGTAACATATAAAACATACAACATATAAACATGTAAAACATAGAGAACATGTAACATATAAAACATATAACATTTAAACAAATAAAACATGTAACATTTAAACATATAAACATAAAGAAATCGGCATTCAATCTCTTTTCTGTCTCTTATTATCGTATTGGAAATTTATTGAAATCTTTCTGAAGAGAGTCTATTGAGCAAAGTTGAAATTTTTTCTATTTTTCTAGTTGGAGGAATTTTTTCTGTGGTTATTGCTTGAAATGTTCAGTCATATAAATTGATGGACTTAATGTCCAATTAATGGCTTGAAATAGTTGTTTTCTGCAATCTGTTCCAGTATATTATCTGATGAGATGATTTTCCAAATAGTTATTTTATTATGAGTGATGGCGGCTAATAGATCTGTGTATAGAATGATATAATCTACAATAGATGTGATTGTCTTAATACTGTGTTCATGTTGATATTTGTTCTGCAATTTGAACGATAGAATTGATCTAATACCGGATTTTTTCAGTTCTATTATCATTGTTGGAAATTTCAAATATTGCTGAATTATTGTTCGTTTGGATATATTTCTGGATCAATCGATGTTGTTTTCTTTAATTTGTTCTAAAATATTTATCTGATGACGTGATTTCCTTGTTTTCCAAATTATATTATTCTATTTTAGGCGATGATGTCTGATTGGTAGAGGAATGATATCTGTATTAGATGATTGGCTTCTTTCGTATTACCTGGATGGATTCACTGTCAATTGGAAATATTCTTCTCTGCAGTTTGATCAAATAGTATTATCTTTTGAGTTAGTTTTCCCAAATTATATTGGTATTACAGATGATTGTGGCTGGAATGATGATACAGATGATTTTGGCTGGAATGATGATACAGATTATTGTTGCTGGAATGATGATACTGATGATTGTTGCTGGAATGATGATGCAGATGATTGTGGCTAGAATGATGATGCAGATGATTGTGGCTGGAATTATGATACAGATGATTGTGGCTGGATTGATGATATAGATGATTTTGGCAGGAATGATGATGCAGATTATTGTGGCTGGAATAATGATACAGATGATTGTGGAATAATGATACAGATGATTGTGGATGGAATGATGATATAGATGATTTTGGCTGGAATGATGATGCAGATTATTGTGGCTGGTTTGATGATGCAAATAATTGTGGTTGGAATGATGATATAAAGGATTTTGGCTGGAATGATGATACAGATGATTGTGGCTGGAATGATACAGATGATTGTGGCTGGAATGATACAGATGATTGTGGCTGGAATGATGATGCAGATGATTGTGGCTGATGTAGTTGGAGAATCTATTCTTCAGTGGCTGGTTCTCTTGTTTTTTTTACGATTGTTTGTATTATTCCAGACGGTATTGTTAGTTATTTTTCTGATGATTGCAGAGACTTTCAAGTCCAGGATATTGATGAAAGAGACCAAGCAGTATATTATGGAGAAAATGTATAGTGAAAGAACGTAGAAATAAAGAGATAGCTAAGACAGTAATTATAACATTGGATCTGTGGTTTTGTTTTACAGTTGATAGGTTACATTATCAGGCTGGATTATTTGCTGAGTCTGGGGTTTGGAAGTTTTATTATTATTTTCTTCATTATCCTCTAAAATGATTATTCTTTTAGTTATTTAAAGGTGGTTGTATGTAGGTTTAGTTATTTAAAGGTGTTGTATTGTCATTATAAGCTATAATCTGTTATAATTATTATTTTCTTAATGGTGGATCTATTTGTAAGAAGAGGAATGATGAAATATTTAAAAGATGGTAGGTTTCAAGATTTTATGTTTGTGTTGAAATTGTTCAAGTGTAGGGTAAGTTAATAATTCATCAACGGTTGGATTTCTGAATTCTACAGTAATATTTGGAATCTTTTGAGGGGCTGTATAGTTATTAGGAGTTGGATATTGGTTGAAAATGACAGTGGGCTTTAAATAGTTATCAGTGATTCGGATCTGTTCTGTGGTTGGGAGGACTAATAGTTCGTCGACAGTGGGAGTTCCAGTTTTTATTATAATTAATTTAAAATTTTCAAGAGAAACAGGTTTATTGATTATTTCTTTAGAGATTGCAGTGTTGATAATATAGAGGATATTGAAGAAAGTAATAATTGTGCAAAGCATAAAAAATTAGACGGGGAAAAGAAGAAACAAATACCGAGACTGAGCCAAGCGAGCATTTTAAATTCACAATCCATAGTTATAACTACGAAACAAGCTTAGAAATAAGAGCAAAAAATTACGTACCACTATCAATCAATATAAATCACATTGTGATTTATTTTCATTCTTGCACTACAACAGTGAACAGTTTTTTAACAATCTATGTTTATTCTAACAGTGAGATTCATTGTTGTACTGAAAAAAAAAAAAAGAATGAATATATTGTTTATATGTTCATTGTTCCAAGTCTTTTAAAATTAAAGCTATATCCACTGTTGTATTTTAAGCTGTTGAGTTGTTATTAGACTGATTATTCAATTCCTTCTATTAGCTCACACTCTCCCTATATATATCTTGTTCAAATTTTCAATCGTTCGTGAAATACTTTTTATTCATCTACTCAAGCTCAAATACAGTTTTTTGAACTTGTAGTGGATGACACTGAATGTTAATACATTTTCTAATATTAATTCATTAATTAAATTTAATTAATTAATTACATTTTTTTTTTTTAGATTTAAGTTGCATATATCTGCCAATAGATGGCGCCAGATAAACTTAAAAAATGAATGAAAATTATTTATAAAGGACTTTCTGCAATATAGTGGGAATAAAGTAGAAATTGACTTTTAATTTTTTTTTTTTTTTTTTTTATATTACTGGGTAGGGTTATACGCCCTGCGACCAACGCTTTACAATATAATTAGACCGGTGACTACTGTTTAAAGGGGATTATGAACCACTACAAACATACAAAGCACCACCGGGACACGAATATATATATATATATATATATATATATATATATATATATATATATATATATATATATATATATATATATATATATATAAAAACTGGCTGCTGTTCATGTAACAAGCAGCAATATCTAGTGCTACGCTATTTCCTAGATTAGAAATTGTCTTTTTCTTTAACATTTGAGTCTTAATACGCACTGTTAGCTTAAAAGGGTGTCTCAGGATCTAATCCGTTCAGGGCCGGATTTAGATGAAAAGAGGCCCTAGGCTATTACACTTATGAGGCCCTTTCACCTCCCATTTTTAAGTTTGTAAATTACACGAGAGATAATAAAATACATCATTACTGTGACATACCATCAACATGTTAAATGAAACATGTTGTGATGGGTACTAATCTTTATAAAAATGTGGCACAAAAAAAAAAAAAAAAAGTCGAGAACACTTATTTGGACAATTATTCTCATCGCCATATATAGTACTTGTAACAATAACTAATCAAACATAACGCACAACATTTACAAAGAAACAAAAATTCAATAATAAAAATCTTTGCCTACAAAAATAAAATTGATAGAAAACATGATAATATTTATTGCATAATAACTGAACGTATGAACTATACTTTGGTGCGATCTAGTATATACAAACGTACAGACCCAATGAGCCGAACGCGTTGATCTTAACCAATACATTTTTATGTTTGTTTATTAGTCATATGTGTGGAATTTCTCCTTATTTTCGATTCAGTGTTTACTGTTTTTAGAATAGTGTAATTTCAATTTTACTAATAATTTGAATGTAGGCCACTCTTGATTTTAAGGCCCTAGGCTGAAGCCTATTTAGGCTATAGGAAAATCCGGCCCTGAATCCATTGTTGGTGTTATTACAATCACTACTTTCGTAAAAGAGAACAGTTGGTAACATTTTATATAAAGTATGTAAAGCATCTTACACTATCAGCCAGGCTACCTGTACGATCGAACCTCACTTTACTTTTGTACTTTTTCCTACTATTTAAATGACTAGTACTCCTCTTGTTCGAATTCCGGCGGTGCCATGGATGTTTGTAGTGGTTCGGAATCCACTTTAAACTGTAGGTCCCAGTCTAACAGGACTGTAGAGCGTTGGGCGTAGGGCTGACAACCCTACCGCGTAAAATAAAAACATCTCATGTTTCGAAATCTGTCCGTAGGCAGATGGCCTTGGCCCACCCTGGGGCTGTTGCGCCATTCATGATGAGTACTCCTCTTGATCGACAGACGGCGGTATGATTTCGTCCTATTTTCATCTTGTTAATTCATCTATACTGTTGTTAAAATGCATTCCACTTTTACTTCTTTAAATAAATATTGATCATTTTTACTTTCATAACATATATAGTAAATATTATATATATATATATTTTTATATATAAAATATACTATAACCACTGATTAACCCTCAGTTGGCGCATGCGCCATTTGTTGGTCATCCCCCCCATCATAATTAATCAATAATCAATAATTAAATTTGTTAGTCTCCTCTGAAATTTTGTTCTTCCAACCTAATTTTGGATACGTATTATTGCTATAATTTACATTGAGAACTTTTTATAATTTCCTAAAATTTTGTCGTATGATTTTCTTCCGCGCTTCAAATATATATATATATATTTTTAATTATTATTTCTTTACAATATATTATTGTGAATGTTTTTCTTATTTTTTTTTTTCTTAATTGCTTAGGTAAAGTAATTCAACAATTTAAAAATCTTCGTTCTCGTCATTTAATTGTGATTTTTTTTTATGCATTTATATACTTTATTTGACAAATATATGATGTCATTACATTGGTGATTTTTTCATAAAATTACATTTCAAACAATTCAAAGCTTTATACTTTTTAAACATTGATAGACTTCATGTACTACTTATTTATACCACTAACCATCCACCGATGTGTTGTTGTTGTTGTTACTTATCCAATTTGGTATATATATAATGTAGACCAAGCCCACGAACCAATAAGGACTCATGGTTGAAGGGGAAGCAAGCAGCTTCTGTTGTGAAAGAGCACCCGTAGGTAGAAGTCTGACTTTTGTTCCGCGATGCTCTACAGTCTTATGAGACTGGAACCTACGGCTTAAAGTGGAATCCGAACCACTAGAAACATTTATGGCACCGCCGGGACCTGAACCCGAAACCTGTGGTACTGAGCGCCAGAGCGCAAGCCACTCGACCATTCAGGCCCCCAACGATGTGTGATGAAAGGGAAGGCAGTTCTATGCACGTTTATGTGTAAATTGCTCAGCATTTTCATGTCGTATACAAGATAAGCTGGAAAACATCCATTAGGCAACATGACTAATGAAGCGATACACTTTACACATGTTGTCGCAATCACCACCAAGTCTCCTCTTTTGGAAGAAGTGAATACAACAACGAATTAGAACCTATGTTCGCCTACATTATAGCTGATGCCTACAGCATACATTGCTACAGGGAAACTTTATAAAGTTGTTCTAAAAACGATGATATTAACTAAACTGTAAAAACACACATTTTGTAAAGGTTTTTGAAAGTTTCAACTACTGTTTAAAAACACAAAATATGTTATAGTTACAAATATGTTTATATCATAAAATACGTTTTGTAATTACAATTTTTTTTTTTTTTAGTACTAGTATTTTATTTAAATCTATTTTTGTTTTAAAGAATAATCATTCCATGATATTTTACTACTTGAATTAGTAAACTATGTTTTTTCTTTTAACTTTATAAATAAATAACTCAGCAGATTTAAAGGAAAACTGAATGTAAATATATTTGATCAAAATATTTTTGAATAATTATTCACTACGATCTGTTTATGAAATCCCAGAATTTGATAATTATATTACATTGTGAAGCTATTGATTCAGTTTTAATGCTAGTGCACTTATAAATCTATACAGTTTTTTTCATCGCAACTATTCAATGCTATACACAAAAGAACGTATCTAGAAGGAAGAGCTATTCTACATAGCAGCGTGCATTGTAGTCAAATAGCAATTAGATGTTTCAGTTGACTAATATATTTTTAATTATAATAATACAACAAACACATGGCCATATAAACAAATAATAAAGAAATAATTTTATGCAAAATTCTTTTCTTCTTTTCTTAATATATACTTCTTGGACTCCCAAAGAGGCTGTTACCGATGAAAACATCAAAAAAGTCCACAAAATAATTTCTGATAACAGTAAAGTGAAGTGGATTGAGATAGATGAGACCCTATAGATATCAAGGGAACGTGTTGGACAAATCGTGAATGAATATTTGGATATGCGAAAGCTCTGTTCAAAGTGGGTGCCGCACGAGCTCTCAATCGACCCAAAACAACAACGAATTGATGATTCTGAACAGTGTTTGGAGCTGTTCAATCGTAATAAACCCGAATTTTTGCATCGATATGTGACAATGGATGAAACATGGCTCCATCATTTCACACCGGAGTCCAATCGACAGTCAACCGAGTGGACAGCACGTGATGAACACTAAAAATGCTATAACTCACATACTAATAGTGCAACAGCTGTCAAATTTTATACACGCGTCTTTTGAAGGTTAGGGCTAACATATGGATTTAATACTAGTAGCGCCATCTATGTGTCAGCCTATGAACTTTTCAGTTCACCTGTTATATATATATATATATATTATATTTGACACAATAAATGTTACTTTGTGAACGTTAATAGATTGCAATCAATTAAGATGTCTAACAACTTTTGAGAATAGGTTCCATATCACTCCTTTTAAAGAAAGTATTTTACATAAAATTTATTTCTTTATTATTTGTTTTTAAGGGCCATGTATTTGTTGATCTATTATAATTAAAAATATATTAGTCAACTTAAACATCTGACTGCTATTTGACGAAGCATTGACTACAATATATATATCAAACGTATCACGTATATCAACGTATCGCATGTTTATTAAAAAAAATTTTTTTTTTTTTTTTTTTTCAATTTTACAGGGTAACATGTATTTAATTTCTTCATTTTTATTTCTTTGATGTTTGCATTGTATCTTACAATTACTTCCTATTTCTGTACATTTTTTTTTTTTTTTTTTTTTAATTTTAAGACAAGCTAAGTTTAAATTTAGTTAAAGTTAAATTATGTTAAAATTATTGATTAATTAACGTGATGAAGTAGTGATTCAACAATGTAATGTGGTTGTTTGTTTAAAATTTAAATATTACCCAACATAAATTTTTACTCTTTAGAAGTAATTATATAAACTATATTTTGAGTAACTATATTTTTAATTTGTAGTCGAAATTAGTCTTCTAGTGAAAAAAATTTTTGTCCACTTTAATATGATAGAAATTGGGAAGTAGCTTGTGCTGCCATCTGCCGCCTAATATTGCAACAGTTAAAGTAATTCTGTTTTGAATAAAAAGAAAATATATTGGCAAAATTATATTTAGCTTTTGTAAAAATGTACAATATTAAACAAATTAATAGATGCGTGATATCAAATTTTATTATTGAATTAAAATATTGTAAATAAAATTGTTATCCCTTTCCAAAAATATTTCCTTACAGATGCATTTATCAATGTCATATTAAAAAAAAATAATAATAAAATAAATAAATAAATGAATTAAATTTAAAAAAAAAATTAAAAACGGACCTACAGGGAATAAGAGGCTTATCTTAAACATTATCAATTTGTACATAAATTATTACAGTAATAAATTAAAAAAAGGAAATAGAGGAAAGGAAATAAAGGGAAATAATGTTAAAAATATCAAGTGCATTACAAAACTGAAAACTATAAATACACGTATCAGGCAATAAGTTTCAAAGAATAATATAGTGACTAAATTTTAAATATTTTTGTTATCTTCTTAGTTTACTTTACTCATAAATATTTAAACATCTTATAGCAGACAAAAGCATTTCCCCAATTTCATTGTTTGCTCAAAATAATAATATTATCGGAATTTTAAGCATTATATTAGAGAAAAATAATGAATCTCTACTACAAATAATTGTTTATGAATTTATGAAGATTATTTAGTATTAATATATATATATATATATATTTATATAATTGAAAAATTAAATCATTTTTTTAATCTTTTGTACTTATTTTTTTGTAAAACTAAACTATTTTTTTTGGTTTTTTTTTTTTAAATCAAACAAGTCTATTTATTTCCTTTGTATTAATAATACCTTTTTAAGGTAATTAATAATACCTTTTTGTTTTCGATATTAATATATGTTTTGAAAAATGTTTTATTTTAAATTTTAAAAATATATACCTTAGATAGATATTTATGATTATATAAACCTTTTTTTTCAATAATAGCCATCCATTATTATTAAAAAATATAACTTTATTGAAAGCTGTATTAAAAAAATCTTCTTTATATTAATTTTATTTGTTAAAAATTTCAGTTTAATAATTTTTGGAAAATACCTACATTTTTTATTTTCTTATTTATGAAATTTGTTTTAGAAAAAAAATAATATTTTAACTATATATATTTGCTTAATATTAATAAATTATATAAATGGCAAGTCATTTTAACTAATTAATTTTCTTTGTATTTCTTTAGAAGAAATTTGTTTTCAAAGTTTGTTATTTTCAAAGTTGTTGGTTTCTGTTAATATTTGTTCCGCCAGATGGCGAAACGGGAAGCCAAAGTTTGTTTATTTTCTGATATGTTTTAATTATTGAAAGAACATATGAAAGATAGTGAGGAAACTAAAAATAATTGAATTTTACACAATGTTCGGAAAACTGTATTTTTCCAATATATGGTCATGAATATATATTCTTAAACTTCTATATACTTAAGAGAATAGCACAGAGGATTAATATATAAGGAATTACATATTTGAAGTATATATTTATTATATTTGACACTAATTTTGGATTTTAAGCACAGTTTTTTAAACATATCCTAATTTTATTTTTTATTATATTATATTTTATTACTATTATTATTATTATTTTAGAAATAATAAAATAAATAATATTGCCATTTTTTTAAAACTATTGTTCTTAATACAATTTTATTTGAATAAAAGTTGAATAAAAGTTACAATCATTAAAATTGTATTAGGAAACAAATTAAATAAAATATAAAATTTTAATTTAGTTTATTAAAATTAATTAAAATACATAATGATTCTTTTTTTTTTTTAAGAGAAATCTTACAAACTTGAAGATTATTATTTTAAGGAATTCCTTAATTTATAAAATAATGATAATTAATTAATTTAATGACAAATTTCCTATAATTGTCCTATATAGAAATGTTACTGTTGAAATATTTAATATGCATTAAATTATACATGAACATTTATTAATCAGTATCACAATAAAAAAATTACAGTATTCTTTTAAAAAAACTTTTTAAAGCATACATTTTTGTTTCCATCTTTTAATTCATATTTTCTGTCGAAAACAGATGATTTATAATTATTTCTCTTAAAATAAATTATGGCACTTTTAACCAGCCTAGTTTGTTCTTCAATGCTAAAATCCTCCAATTGATCAACTTAATTTTTCAGCTTTAAAGCTTACATTTTTATAATAAACGAAAAATATATGTTATAGTTTGACGCTCTATCGTTATTATGCACTTTAGGTTAATTAGACCGGAATCTACTATTTAACATGGATTGTGAACCACTCACAAACATCCATGCCACCACTAGGATTCGAACCTGAAGTCTATGGTTCCAAAAACCAGACCGCTAGCCAAATTGGCCATCAGGTCGCTCTCACTCGGAGAGTATTTCTCGCGCATCCTGCGAATTTCGGGTTTTCGGCTTAGAAGTGGAGTCTTTCCACGAAACTATAATTATCATTCTTTAAATGCATTAAATATTGTATGTCTTTAATTGCATGTGTGTCGTGTTTGTGCGTGTGTCAATAAAGCTGCGAGTTCGTCAACCTGGGCCTCAAATATCTTAACCAGACCACACTCAGTTGCAATCTGGTTGGCTTTACTATTTCTACCTGCAATTCCTTAACAAATCTAAACTATAAATAATGTTGTTGTTGTTGTTTCTTATCCCACTTGGCTGGCCAAGCCCACGAGCCCATACGTACTCATGATTGAAGGGGAAGGAAGCAGCTTCTGTTGTGATGGAGCACCCGTAGGTAGAAGCCTGACTTTTGCTCAGTGACGCTCTTACAGTCATAGGAGACCGGGACCTACGGCTTAAAGTGGATTCCGAACCACTACAAACATCCATGACACCGCCGGGATTCGAACCAGAAACCTGTGGCACCGAGAGCCAGAGCGCTAGACACTCGGCCATTCAGGTCCAAAATATGCCAACGGCAAACGGTGTTCCCAGGTGGTCACCCACCCAAGTACTGACCGCGCCCAATGATGCTTGACTTCGGTGATCTAACGAGAACCGGTATATTCAGCATGGTAAGGCCGTTGGCACTATAAATAATTCAACGAGCAATACAACAGAGATAAATAGTTACAAAAAAAAGTTACCCAGTAATAGTTAAATAAATCAAACGAAATCTACTAAATATCGGTCGTTTAATTTTTGAATGACATTTATATCTTTTAGAAATATGAAAAGTTGGATATCTCGCCGAAATAGTTCACATCATAAACGAAATTAAAAATCTTCCTCCAAAAAAAAAAATGAAATAAAAATATATTCTTATCTAAAATGGAATAAATATGTGGTAAAGAATTTGGTTCTATCATTCCCCGTAAAAGATTGCTTTCAAGCTTAAAGCTTTTTATAAAGTAAAAGTTTTTTTTCTTTCAATTTCATTTAAAAGTAATATTATAGAGCACGTGTTCGGTCACGTGATCTCTTTTCATGGTTTAAGTCACTGACTTGATATTAAAAGAACTTTCTCTTTATTAAGTCATTCGAAAATCTGCATTATATTTATTTCTGCTTCAAGTTTCATCTAAAGTAATAATCTTAAAATCTATTTCCTTTTCTGTACAAAAGTAATATTACTTTTAAAACGGGCTACTTTTTAAATGAGGGTTGATTTTAAAATTGATTTAAAATCAGCCCTCATTTTGAGAAATAGTTCTAATGCATTGTACTAAACTTTAATGTATATTTAACGATTTCTGAAGAATGTAAATCTAAAAAAACATAAATTATAAAATGAAAGCGTTAACCTTTTAAAAAAATAAATAAAAATAATCTCATCTATATGCTAGATATATAAGCGTATTTTTTTCCCTTAATTTATCATTCACTCAGTTTTCATATTTTGTAGACAAATTTCTGCATTGAGTGCTCTGTCGGGCCTGATGGCCGGCCGACTGGTTAACGCTCTATCGTTCGGTATCCCAGGGTTCGAGTCCCGATGGTGTTATGGATGTTTGTAGTGGTTCAGAATTCACTTTAAAGCGTCGGTCCGGTCTAATACGATCGTAGAGTGTTGTGGGGGTTGTGTTACTGGCGTCTGTAATATGTCTTCAAGCTACACATGCCCCTGGGTAGTGTCAATATGACACAGTTCTCGGCGTAATAATATAATATAATATTTATATATATATATATATATATATATATATATATTCTGGTGAGCAAATTAGGTTTTTGAATGGCAACAACAAATGCAACACTTTTCTCTCTATTCAACACTTTTCTTTTATAGGGGTACGCTGCTATCAGCAATATTGCAACGTACCAAAATTATATATGTTAACAACCGATTGGCAACATGCATACATATTTGTTAATAACAAATATTGTAAGATTTCGAAATTATTTGGCGTATTTAATAGTTTATTTGATTCAATCTCTTACATATGGAAAACACAAAATATCACATAAAAACAGAAATATATTGAAATTTGTTTTTTCTGATTATATCTTCAATGTTCCGATTGACGAAGTAATTTTTCAGCTTTAAAATTCCGTTTTTATAATAAACGAAAAATATACTTTATAGTCTGACCTTCATGGCCGAGTGACTGGCGTTCGGTGCCACAGGTTTTTGGGTTCGAGTCTAGGCGGTGTAATGTATGTTTGAAGTGGTTCGGAATCCACCTTAAACCAATCCCCGGTCTAATATAACCTTTTTTTTTCTATCCGAGTCAAACCTACAGCCTACAAACCTGAGTCAAACTGCATTGACCCAGCTACCACTGATCCAATATTGCATCGTATCTTTTTTTTTTTCAAAATATAATTTGAGTTTAATCAAAAAGTTTTTTTACTATTAAATTATTATTATTATTGTTTTAATTGTCAATTATTAATATTTAATATATAAATATTTCAAGAAGCCATACAATAAAGAATTAATAATTTATAAAATAAATTCTGCATTAATAGGTAAACAAATCAAACAAAATCTACTAAATATCGGATATTTAATTTTTGAATGACGTATATATCTTTTTTAGAAATAATAAAAGTGTGACAAGTAAATAAAAAAAATAATAAAAGTGTGATAAAAGTAAAAAGTAAAAACTCACCAAAATAGTTCATATCAAAAATGAATTTAGAGATCGTCCTTCAAAAAAATAAAAAAATATGAAATAAAAATATTTTCTTATCTAAAATTGAATAAGTATATGAAAAAGATCTGGTTCTATCATTCCCCGTAAAAGATTGGTAAAAGCTTTTTTCCAATGTCATGTAAAAGAAATATCATAGAGCACGGGTTCAATCACGTGATCTCTTTTCATAGTTTAAGTCGCTGACTTAATATTAAAAGTACTTTTCTCTTATTAAGTCATTCGAAATCTGCAATTGAAGCATTATATTTATTTCTGCTTCAAGTTTCATCTAATGCAATAATCTTAAAATCTATTTCCGTTTCTGTACAATGAAGTAATATTACTTTTAAAGCAAATTGATTTAGAGTAAGTTCTCATTTCAGAAATAGTTCTAATTCATTCTAAAAAGTGGTATTAAACTTTAATGTATATTTAATGGCTTCTGAAGGATATAAGTAAAAAAAATAGAATTTAAAAATGTAAAAATTAAATAGTTAAACTTTTTTTTTTTTTTTTTAAATTTTCAGTTATATACTAAATATATAAACATAATTTTTTTTTTTGCTTCATTTTTCGTACTCTTATTTTTTTTTATTTTATAAAACATATTTCTGCCTTGAAGTTTTTGTGATGTAAATTATAATTTTTGAATAGCAACAACAAATGCTACAGTTTTCTATCACTATATCACTTATCCACTTCCTGTAGAGATTTTTACATTGCTGCCAACAATATTGCCAACATAATGCGTAGAATTATATTTGTTAACAGGGGACTGAGGGACCTGGATGACCGAGTGTCTGGCGCTCGACAACGCAGGTTTCGGGTTCGAGTCCCGGAGGTGTCATAGATATTTGCAATGGTTCGGAATTCACTTTAAGCCGTAGGTCCCGGTCTCATACGACTGTTGGGCGTAGAGCTGACAACCATATCCCGTAAAAAGAGAAACATCTCTCATCTCGAAATCTACCAGTAGTTAGATGGCCTTGGCCCACAATGGGCTGTTGCGCCAATGATGATGATCAGGGAACTGATGGCCGAGTATCTACAGCTCTTGCGCTCTGTACCATAAGTTTTGGGTTCTAGTGCCGGTGGTGCCATGGCTGTTTGTAGCAGTTCGGAATCCACTTTAAACCGTAAGGAACGTTAGGGATTGTAGAGCTTTGAGGGGTAGTGCTACTCTCGTCCGTAGCATATCTTCAAGCTACATCGTTCCTTTGGTGCCTACACGTGCTAAATGAGTAACATCGATTCAGCTCTTTGCTTATGGCATAAAGTAACTGTCTGCATTGTCAGCTGCATTGAAATATACATATATATATATATTTGTTATCAACCGATTCGCAATATACATAAATGTTTGTTAGTAAATAAATATTATTAAATTTCGAAATTCTCTGGCACGTTTAATGGTTTTATATGATTCAATCTCGCATGTACAAGAAACATAAGAAATCATATAAAAAAAATAGCTACGTTGAAATTTCTTTTTCCTGATACTATCTTCAATGATAAAATCTTCCGATTGACGAAGTAATTTTTCAGCTTTAAAGCTGCCATTTGATAATAAACAAAAAATATATGATGTAATCTACTTGTTTGTCGTTCTGCTGTCATTATGTGTACACTTTTTAGGCCAATTAGACCGAAACCTACAGCTTAACGTGGATTCCAACCACAAACCAATTGATTAGCAGAGCGCTAACCAATTGGCCATGAGGCTGCTCTTTATAGTCTGGATCTTGATGGCAGAGTGATCTATGCGCTCGGTACCACAGGTTTCAGGATCGAGTCCTGGCGGTGCAATGGATATTTTCAGGGGTTCAGAAACTGTAGTTCTCGGTCTAATATGACTGTTGGGCGTAGAGCTGAATGCCCTCCCTGTAAAAAGAAAACATCTCCTGTCTTGAAATCCGCTTGTAAACTCACAATGGGGCTATTGCGCAAACGAAGAAGATAGTTTACAGTCAAAGAAGTATTTCCTGAACGTTTACTTTTGGTGTTGATTTTATAATTAATATACTTTTGGGGGACCTGATGGCCGAGTGGCTAGCACTCTGGTGCTCGGTCCTATAGGTATCGGGTTTGAATCTCGGGTGCCATGGATGTTTGTAGTAGTTGGGAATCCACTTTAAGCCGTAGGTCTCGGTCTCATATAACCGTAGAGTGCCACAGACCCCAATTAGACTTCTTCTCACCCATATCATTCCCAAACTGTCAAGGGGCAACTCAGCTATAAGCACAAAGTGATGTGATGTAGTAGTGGCAATTAATGTATCTAATTTTTGCTTCATTACAATGATCTTATTGCAAAATCTTCTTCTTTTCTTGGATTACATTTATAAAATAAATAAATAAAAAAAACTTCCATTTTTTTTAATTAAAACTCTTTCTTTACGTCAGATCAAATTCTCGTTAAATATCTTAGGTGTTATTGGATTTTTAGAACTATTTTTTTTTTCAGTTGTTCATTATTGAGAATACTTTAAATACACTCTACGTAAATGTCTGATTTGGTGAATTCTTTTATAAATTAGAAATTTAGACAACTTCATGATGTCTAAAAATACATGGAAGAATTACTCTTTTTATCTTACTGGTTTTAAACTTGAATTTCATCCAATTTCTTGGACAAATCTCCGAAGGATTAAGAAATAACCTCTAAATAAATAAAAAACATTTGTATGGAAGTAGCAGTAAAACTTATTTAGTGTGAGAACTGCATGAAATGAAAAAGGCATTTTTTTTCTATTATCCTTTCAAGTTTTATTGATCTGTCATCTTATTTTTCATGACAAAGAAATATTTTGAAAAATTACTATGGACGTTCCATCCTTGTGTCTTGGAAATTATTTTTAGGGTCTATCAATCATAATAGATTTTCTATAAGAAAGAATTATTTCCAACAACCAAAAAAAAAGTAATCCCCTTGAAGCCAGGACACTTTGCTAGAAAATATTGTAGAGAAATTTATGAAATACATTTACCTGCCATATATATTTAGTGACTGCAACAGTAAATTCTAAAGTACAAATTATTTAAGTATTTTACGTATTTTAAGTATATTTTACATTTTACGTTATATTACGTTATATTTACATTTATGCAATACATATAACGTTCTATTACGTTATATTTTACATTTTACGTATTACGTTATATTTTACATTTTATGCATTACGTATTAGGTTATATTTTACATTTTAAGCTTAACTTTATATTACGCTATATTTTACGTATTTTTATGTATTATTATTACATATTTTTAAGTCTTCGAAAGTTAAATTTTTTATGAAATATATGTTTAATATTTGGATATCTGGAGTCTCTAGCCCGAAAAAACTCATCTCCTGTAAAACAAAGTATAAACAACTGACTATTGAAACTAAATTGTCGAGAATAACAGAAAAAAAAAAATCTGAATTAAAACATTCCATGTCATTTAATATTAGAATTAAGATCATAAATTTTAATTTCCTGGATTGCGGATTTCTGGTGGTTAATATAATTAAAAAGAAATTTTTCGAAACGTGATTAAGAAAGTGGAAATATTAATGGCTCTAAAAATATTCGAATTTCTCATACAAAGTACGAAATTTTCTCCGGAATTTCTCATTTAGCTGCGGTGATTTGTCTCGAAACAATATTTAAGATATTGAATATATTTTGATCATTATTCTTGGATGAAACTGTAGGAAATTTCGCGTTATATATGGTAAAAAGGAAGTCCTTATAAAGAAGTGCACAAAATATGCAAACAGCTCTGCTCACTTCCATAACAAAATGGCTACCACGAACTTTCTTTCTAGTGTTCTTTAAAAAAGATGAAGAATAAGTTTTCAAACGGTTTACCAAGGTAGTTCTATAAACTGCTATAGTAAAATCTGTAGCAGTGTTTCATATCCTCCATTCAAAAAATCTATTTCATATATGTTTATTTTGAATTTTGGTACTAGATCAAAGTGGCCAACACTGGAAAATATAAGTATCATATTGTAGTAGTAGTATCATAAAGTAGCATTTACATTTAAAACTTTTATTGAAGTCATTATAAAAGATGTGTAGGTAACAAAAAATATATATTTTTCAATAAATGGAGTAAAAGCAACACAAAGGAGATGCAATTTTAAAAGCTCAATATTTATCACATAAAAAGAAAAGAAGAAAACTTTCCCACTATAACACTATATATTGTCATTGGCCCAAAGTCGAAAGAACTGAATCAATATTTAAACAAAAAAAGAAATCTCTTTATTCGTAACAGAAAGGAACCCAGCACGAAGATTTTAATCATCGCAAATTTTTAAATAATGAACTTAATAAGGAAATGTTGGCAAAGAAGCATATTACTTTAAATTTGACAAACTTTTTTCTTTTTCTAATTAATCCACCGAATTTTCTTCAATTTAAAATTAAATGCAATGGAAATAATTTATTATCAAGAATCAAAATTTTCGATACAAAAAAATAAGAAGGCAGAATTTTATTTCTAACATAATTATTAATCTAACTTCCTTATAATATTTACATTTAAAATGGTGGTTTTTGAAGAATCTATTAGTAGCTTAAAGAAATTTTTAAAATTAAAAAAAAAAAGCTCCCTACAGGTTTCATCATTATTCTGCTGATGAGCTTTACATTGGAGTTTTATATATGTAAACTTAAGGGAAGTGACAGAAGTGTGTACATAGAAGTGAATAAAATAAGCGAATGGCTCGGGTTTAAAAAAAAAAATAGCTACAGAACTTGCTGTCTATATTCTCATAGAATGTTTTGACTAAATCCATTGTAAGCAATTTACAGAGAGCTAGCTAAAACAATGAGAACCGAATAAATTGAGCGTTATTTATTATGATGAAAGGGTGGATTTCGTGTTATCGGTAAACAGGACGTGACGACTTGCTGACATAGAGAGATTGCACAAAATAAGCAAAATAGCTCTACATACTTACCAACAAAAATGGCTACTGAACTTGCTATCTAGGGTCTCTTAAAAAGATGAAGAATAAAGTTCTTCAAATGGTTTACAGAGATTTGCTCTGTAAGTGATATAGCAAAATCTGCAGCGTGTACAGACAAAAGCTACAACACGTTGGGCGATCCTTATTCCGATGAAACGCATGGGATTTTGCGTTATCTATGTAAACAGGAAGTGCCGAAATGCTTACATAGAAGTTAAGCCAAATTTGTGGGAAGAAGCATGTTTAAAGAGAAGCATGTTTGTTACGAGCAGAGAAATTAAGCAAATCATTTCTGCTCAGCTGAAACATGGTTATACCTTGCTGTCTATATTCTCACCATGTGTGTGGCCTGGTGGCCAATTGGCTAGCTCTCTGGCCTTTGATGTTACACCACTTCCAGGTTCTAATCCCATAAGCCGTGGCATGAATGTTTTGTTAGTGGTTCAGAATTCACGCTAAACTGCTTAAGTTCCCGTTCTGAATTGGACCAAAGTGTGAACAAAACGGCCGTAGAGTGACAAAAGTAGCAAGCTCCTATATGTTTGAAGATTAAATCCATTCTAAAGAAATTTATAACGGCACAACATAAGCGGCGCAATTAGTATTCCTACGTCAAAGTAAACATTGGGTAGCCGTTCTCTTGAGAGTACTTTATCAGTTCACTGGTAGTGCTCCGCGTAAAAATTCCTGTGCAAAAATTTGGCAAACAACCTCTTGACCCAGCGTTTCTGCCAAATGACATTTGCCGGAGCAGAAATATTTCTCATTTGAAAAAGACACATCTTTTCTTTTTCTTCTTGTTTTAGTGAACATATTAAAAATTTATTATTTAAACATTTTCTAACTTTATTTTTGTGCTTTCTTAATATTTTTTTAATTTATGTGTTTAGTTAAATAATATGTATTTATTTCATTTGTATATTTAAAATAAAATAAATTATAAATATTGTCATAGCTTTATTTTTGTACTTTTCTTAATATTTTAATTTTGTATTGTTTTATTTAAACAATATAAGCATATACGTACATTTAAATAATATACAAATAAAATAAAATAAAATAAATTAGAAATGCTAATGCAACATTATTTTTTATTATATATCAAATAGTTAAATAATATGTAAGTACATTTAAATGCACAAATAAATAAATTAAAAATAAATTGAAACATCTAATGCAACTTTATTTTTGTGCTTTCCACAATATTTTTAATTTATGTGTGTACCAAATATGTATGTACATTTCAATATACAAATAAATGAAATTAAAATAAATAAGAAATATTGAATGCAACATTGATATACTTTTTCTTGTATTTCAAATTTATATGTTAAAATAATTAAATAATATGTACGTTAATTTAAATAAACAAATAAAATAAATAAAATAAATTAAATGTTAAATTGCAAATCTAGCCCTTTGGAGCAAATGTTCTGGAATTTTAAAATTAGAAATGTTAATGCAACTTTATTTTCATGCTTCCTTAATATTTTTTAAATTTGTAATTTAAATATTTAAGTATTGTATACAGTACATTTAAATATACAAATCAAATAATTAAAATAAATCCAGAAATGTTAATGCAGCTTTTATTTTTGTGCTTTCTTAATATTTTTTTTAATATAATAATATTTTTGTATGTACATTTAAATATACAAATAAATAATTAAAATAAATTAGAAAAATAAATAATTTAGTTTGAATTACGTTATATTTAATTTTTTTCTAACTTTATATGCTGAGCTTTCTTAATATTTTTAAATTTATATCTGTATTATTTATAGATGTCAAATAATATGTATACACATTTAAAATATACAAAATAAAATGAATTAAAATAAATCAGAAAGGTAAAAAGTAATTTGGTTTTCATTTTACGTGTGTTAAACATAATGTGTCATTTTTAGTAGTACATTAAAAATTATCTTTACTTAATTTTTAATTATTTTGTCTTGTATTTTAATTATATTTCGTCGCGCTTTGAAAAAGTATTTTTCTCTCGTTATTTTTGAAACGCATCAATGAATCGTACTTTGGCATCAGCTTTTTTTATCGTTTAAGTGGTGATTACCCATTCTTTGAAAACAGTATGAAAAGGCTTTTTTGCGACACAAATATTTTTACATCTTGATTTTCAAAAGAAAGTTTTCCTTAAGATGTTTTTTTTTTTAGTTTATATCTAGATTGCTTTCTCTTGTCATTTTATATCGTTTAACTGCTCTTTTTTTTTATCTTTGAAGAAAATAAAATTTAGAAAACTTCTTTGGATATTATTTTTTATTTGCTGTTTCATGCCTTTCTAAAAGATTAAAAAAGATTTTTAACGTATTTTTTTACTACTTGTTTTGTGCCTTATTAACACTTCAGGTTTAGTTTTATTAATTTTAGCAAAGCAGAACTTATATTTTTTTAATTTTTGATGGGTAATTAAAATCTCATTGCCTTTTGAAAAATATTATCAAAAATAACTTTTGGAATCTTTTTACTTTTAGAATACATTTTTTATTTCAATATCATTTTTAGAATTTTTATTCACAATATATTTCAGAATAATTTTTATTTTTAATATCTGTACGATATATAAAACATTTAAGTGCCGTTTTTAAAAGCTATAAAATTATAATAAGCCTGCAAAAATAGGGAAAATGATGAAGCATTTCTTTATATAACTGCAGCACATACATTACAAACGCACATTACACGTTAAACAACCATATTTCACATAAACTATACTTTTTTTAGTTAACTAAAAACTATAAAGTGTTTAGGAGACAATATTTACACTAAATATTTTGCAATCAATATACTTTTTTACTTGTATTGCTCTTTTGAAACATATCCTACTTGGATTAATGAGTACTGCTTGCTCTTTGCATTCTTTTAACATATTTATTTATTCTTTGCTTTTTCTTTTTTGTAGAATTTATATTATATTATTTAGTAATTTGCTTTTACATTTAATGGAACGGTTTTTAATTAAAAATTATTTAATCTACAGACGCTACAGTTAAGGGTGATAAGTTATAAATAATTTTTGAGTTAAACGAAGTTTGCTTTTCAAAAGTCTATTTTTTAAAAAGATACATATCATTGATTAATCTTAAATTAGTGCAAGTGCATGGAGTGGATAACATATTTAATGCATATAGTTGGATATATTATAATACTATATATATATATATATATAATGATAGTTTAATACAGATCGTTGGACAACATATTTAATGCATGCATGTAGTTGGATAACGTATTTAATACATATCGTTGAATAGCATATTTAATACCTATATATTGCTATACACATATCATTGGATAACATATTTAATACCATATATTTTAACACATATCATTGGATAGCATATTTAATACCTATATGTTTAACACACATATCATTGAGGATAACATATTTAATACAAGATCATTGGATAACATATTTACAGCTGCATATCATTGGATATCATATTTAATACATATCATTGGATAACTTATTTAATACCATATCATTGGATAACTTATTGTTTAACCCTTTTGCACTCGAGTATTTTTCATTCGACATTACCAGCAACTCGAAGCGATTTTAGTAAAAGATCATATTTCACATGTAGGTTTGATAGAACGCATTAAAAAGAAAGCCCACGCGTATTTATATTATCGTTATTTGCATTGTCTCATGTGGAATGGCCACTCGGCTGCGGAGGAGGAGGTTTAATACATATCATTGGATACAATAGTTTATATCGTATCGTTGTATAAATGTACAATACATATGCATTGGATACATTGACTAGTACATATCGTTTGGATAACATATTTAATACATAGCGTTGGATAACATATTTAATACATATCGTTGATTTAATATATATCTTTGGATAATATTATTTAATAATCAATGGATAACATTTTGTTAAAGATCAAATTTAATTATGTCTGTATTTATGCCCTCATTTTCCAAATTATTAAAGCTCACAATAGTGTAATGAAACAAACTGAACAATACAGACAGTATTGTACCGAGATTAGTTCATTAAAAGTATTTTTCATACATTTTTAATGCTAAAAATACCTGCAGTTATATTATTTTTTTATAATCTAACGTTAAAAAGTACTTGCATTCAACGTGCTTCACTTTAATATAAGTACAATTGATGAAATCTATACAATTTTTAATCAAAAGAGATTATTTTTGTCTGTTTCTAATCATCAAACCATAGCACAAAAAGATTGTTCTATTTATTTTCTGTTTATGTCGAAATGTCCCTTGTAGTTAGCACCGTAAGGACACGTTTTGTAGCTTTGTAATGTGTTTTCAGAATGAGAGAAGAGGAAGAGACGCCTTCCGCCTTTGCACTTTGTGCTACCTTCCGCTGCTATATATCACGCCGCGAACATGTCCTGCATTATCAAACACAACGAACGGCAAAGAAAATCAATTATTTCCACTGACA
>BPLR01001348.1:0-125589 GCA_021605095.1 Caerostris extrusa | reverse complement strand
AAATTTTCAATCGTTAATAAAATACTTTTTACTCATCCTCTCAAATCCAAATACATTTTTTTTTAACTTGTAGTGGATGACACTTGATGTTAATACAGTTTTTAAATATTAGTCATCAATTAAGATTTAATTAGTGAATTAAGTTTAGTTTTTAGATTTAATTTACATACATCTACCAATAGATGGAGCCAGATAAACTTAAAAAATGAATGAAAATTATTTATAGACTTTCTGCAATAGAGTGAAAATAAGTAGGAATTGACTTACATTTTTTTATATTACTTATTTATATGAGGATTTAAATTATTAATTTATTTGATGACTAAATTTTTGTTATTAAAACTTTTTAATTGTTTTATTTCTTTTAACAAAGGATAGGTCAACTGATTAAAAGAGACCACTTGTCCCATTTCGCTTTGCGCAGCTAAATCTTCCCTTGATATAAGACATTTTTCCATAAAAGTACTTTAAATGCCTCCACTACAAATTGATAAAAGCACACGTTTATGGTCAATAATACCTATATGTATAACAGGAACGTTCAAACACATAAAACTCATACCACCACTCGGTCTATGTATCAATATATAGTTTCAATTTTTGTAGTCTCTGAAATTACAACTTCAATTAAAAAAAAAATCTAAGATAGAATTATTACTTTTATTTTATTCGATTAATGAATTCAGATTTCTTTTAGAAGACCATTGTGCTAATCACGAATTTGATCTAGATATTTATGTAAAAAAAAAAAGGAATGTAGAATTTTTACAACTAAATGTATTGAATGGTTTAATAAATTAAAAATTATCGCAAAAAATGTCAAATTTATGCATTTATTATTTATTTAATCTAGCGTCCATTTATTCATTCATACATATGGATAAATGATAAACTATATATGCAGTAAAACAAAAAAATAAATTTGTACCATAATTAAGATTTATCACATAGGAGTGAATTTTTATATTAGATTTGAAAGAACGTATGTTTATTTTATATTTAATCAAACTCTTTATTTCTGCTTATCTTTCAGATCATACTAGCTGTCCTCTCAGTGATCCAATATGCTTCAGCAATCATCCCTGGCGGATTTGGTGGTGATCTTGGAGGAAGTACTGGCATAGAATATGGAATGGGAGTGAGTATTACAAAGAATGTCCTGGTATTCATGGGCAAAACTTTAAGGAAAGGCAAAATACACATAAAGAAGCAATTTTCGTATACTAATACTACACCACACCACACCACATCAGTATGCCTAGAGCTGAGTTACCCCTTTACAGTTTGGAAATGATATGGATGAGAAGTCAGATTGGGCTCTGTGACGTACTTAGGTAATATGAGACCGTGACCTTCCGTTTAAACGGGATTTCAACATCCCTGGCACACCCCACCCGGGACTTGAACCCAGAAACCAGTAGTACCGAGTGCAAGACCGCTAACCGGAAATTTTCGCATAGCAATGTGGTGTCAGAACAGGTTAATTTTTGCAGCAGACTACATTAATTCCGAGCTTATCTGCAAATATACTTTTCAAATGAGGTCACCCTTACGTCCATCGAAGTTTTTAGCTTCTAGCGGTTCTTCGTTAAAGTGTGGGCGGATATTGCGAATAATTTCCTTATTGACTCCTACTTGTTACCGCATAGACTAGGGGTGGGTAAACATTTTCGGTCACTGGCCAAAAATCGACAAAAAAAAAAAAAGTTTCGCGGGCCAAGATAAATTTTTCTAAAAATTTAAAAACAATATAAAAGTATTATAATTTAAATATGTTAATGAGATGAATGAAATTGCGATTTCATTTTTAAAAAATTCCTTATATTAAGGATCCAAGTAAGATGTACTGATTCTATGGAACGAGGCTAAATGCTCATCTATCTGTCTACTTCTGAAATAATTCTTTCATAGTTGAAAACACTTGTTCGCATATATAAGATGAAGCAAACATAGCACTGTTTTCTGGGCGTGAGATATTAAATTTGGGAAACATACTTTCGATAATGATTTGTAAAACTCTAACTTTGGCATATTTAGAAACAACTGCTTGAGATGATTGTTAAATTGCAACTCAATTAATTCAATCTGCAAATCTGACCTCACTGCTTCACAATTTACGTTGAAAGCCATGGTAAAAATATCCAATTCTGTTTGAATGGCACTGAAATCTGCATTCGAACTCAAAATGCATTTTTTTTTCAAGCAATCTTGATAATTTTCAAGCTTCTCTTCATTTACTGAAGGTATTTAATTTGACGTCGGGAAATGATATAAAAATAATAATATTAAAAAAATATTTTTTTCATAAAAAATAATATTTTATCAAAATAGAAAAGGAGATGGATGTATAATATATAAATATGTATTTCTTTTAATTTGAATCGGACCGGGAAATTAAAATTCTATACTCGGGCCGGATAGAACCATCCAGCGGGCCGTAGTTTGCCCATCCCTGCCATAGACTCAACGGAACAATGTATAACATTTTCTGTGAGACTTATTACCAGAATACTTCATAATATTCCAGTTGCTATTCAAATTGCCATGTGGGTTCAGCACGTCATCCACTTTCTACATTAAAGTTGCGTTTGACCTTCAATGGATTGGACGAGGTGGATCAGTCGCTTGGCTAGCAGTTCACCCTATTTGCCAATATTTTTTTCTGATTGGGACACCTGAAGGCACTCGTTTACGTCTTCATTTTCCACTGATGAAGACACCATTGCAAAAACGTTCAGTAGCTGCGTTAAACACCTCGTATCTTCGAAAATTTACTCTCACCACTTAATAGATATACTACCAGACATGAACCCTATTGTTGGTGTCAGATTTAGACATTTACGGTAATGTTATGTAAATAAAAGTATTTTTCCTATCCGCTTTTCTGTATGAAAAATTGCTTTTTATATGTATTTTTTCCTTTACTTAAAGTTTGACTGATAAATTCAGGGACACTCTATATCTGTAATTATTGAGTGTGTTTCTGGATCTGTAATATAAAATGTGTATTTCGTTCTTTTTAATCTCGTTCTAACAAAAAAAAAAATGTAGAAAATATTTAGATGTGAATATGCAACTAAGCAGTAAAGAAAAATAAGTAAAACATTTTACAAGTGGCTATGAGATCCGATGTAAAGTAAAGATCAACATGTCTTTAAATATATAAAATATAATTTGTATTAAAAAAAGGGGAAAAATAGATTCTGATATTTAGTGAGACATAAAATAAAAATAATTCAATATGCGTTTATTGTAAAGGGAAATATGGCAAAATAAGTGAACTTCGGCATTCCCTTTAATATGGTTATATGATTGTAATTCAAAAATATACAGTTTTATGATGAAGTTACAAAATACGTAGTAAGGTAAAAAGCCCTTGGGTGAAGATATAAAGTATGACTTAATTTAAAGTAGTGATAAGAGACCTAGAAAGTGATTATGGTGCAGAAAATCAAGTACAATAATTTCAATTTTTAGAACGTCAATATTGATAATCAATATATTCCATACGTTGGTGTGTTCTCTTAAAGGATGCCCAAAAATATTTAATCCCTACTCTAATTCTAACAATTGCAAGGCCACAAGGATGTCCTTCCTTCAGAAATAGAGATATCTTACAGTAAAACAATTGTCTTGTTGCTGTTATCGTGTCCATGGATTTAAAATATAATTATCGAAGTTAGATCAAGTCAAAAGTCTTCAACAATTGTCTTGAATAAATGTTTTTAAATAACGGATTTTTCTTACCAACGAAGGTCCCCAGTGTGTGCAGATCTTCGTTGATAAGAAAAAATACATTATTATTATCCAGTGTGTGTGAGTGTTGTGAAAGATGTGTGTGAAAGAACTTTGATTAGGCTCTGTGACGCTCTACGGTCATATGAGACCGATACCTTAAAGTGGATTCGAACCACTACAAACATCTGTGGCAACCCCGGAATTCGAATCCGAAAACTGTGGTACCGAGCGCAAGAGTCACTCGGCCATCAGGCCCCCTAGAAACAAAGATAGAAAAAAGTATCTGGAACTTTTTTTAAATAATGGATTTTTCTTTCCATTGCAGGCCCCAAGCCTTTTGCTGTGGCCTATCAGGCCGACGGAGATGAAGCTACGTCCTTCAGGCGTGAACAAGGAGATGCCAGTGGGAATGTCAGAGGAAGTTACGGTTACAGGGACGCCCAGGGGACTGTACAGGATGGTCGAGTACTCTGCCGGACAGGGTGGATTCCAGGCTGCAGTCAAGACCAACGAACCTGGTGTGGACGGAAAGGAGAATCCTGCTGACGTCATCATGAACGTCCAACCAGTCCCAGCAGGAATCCAGGATAGATACACCAGGATGAGTTAACTAGGTGAGGATTTTTATCGTAACGATGCTAGATATTAGAAAATTCTAATGGCGGTAATATGCGTATTATAACATTGATTACTGATTTTAATATCAGCATAAAATAAAATTATTAAACAAGTAAAATAAAAAAAAATTTAAAGTCAATTCCTACTTTCCCCACTATATTACAGAAAGTCCTTTATAAATAATTTTCATTCATTTTTTTTTTTTATTTGGTGTCATCTATTGGTAGATATATGCAACTCAAATCTAAAAAAAACTAAAATTATGTAATTAAATTTAATCACTCAATTAATATTTGAAAAAAACTGTATTAACATCCAGTGTCATCCACTACAAGCTAAAAAAAATGTATTTGAACTTGAGTGGATGAATAAAAAGTATTTTATGAATGATTGAAAATTTGAACAGTGATGAATGATTGAAAATTTGAACAAGATATATATAGGGACAGTGTGAGTTAATAGAAGGAATTGAAAAAAAAAGAACATCAATCTCGAATTACAGCAAAATAATAAAAGCAAAATAATAAAAGCAAATATAATAAAAGCAAAAATAATAAAAGCAAATATAATAAAAGCAAATATATACGATAAAAATAATAAAAGCAAATATATTTAGGCTATATTTCAAATTTAATTAAAAACTTTTTGATCATTTAAAATTAAAAAAATATAGAATACATTAACAAGAATACTCAAACACGATCATTTCAAATTTCCAACGTAAAAAATTATGAATAATGATATCCAGAAAAATAAGCTAAATTAAAATCAGAAGATTTTTTACATTGTTGCCAATTTGAAGTTACATTATTTTAAAAATTGAACAATATATATTAAATGATTAATAAAAATATTTGATAATAAAATAAAAAGGATTAATAATTAAATGAATAAATTAAAATCAGATGATTTTTTATATTATTTCAATTTGTAGTTACATTATTTTAAAAATTGAATAATATATATTAAATGAATAATAAAAATATTTGATAATAAAATAAAAATAATTAATAATTAAATGAATAAAAATAATTAATAATTGAATGAATAAAATAATTAATAATAATTAATTAATTTATAATTAGTTATGAGAAAAAGAGATTATTAACTAATTATTAATTAATTAATGATGAGCAAATGAGAAGAAAGAGCAGCGTGAATATATGAATATTTCTCCCATATAAAACTAAAAATTAATTAATTAAATTTAATTAGTGAATTAATATTTGAAAAACTGTATTAACATCCAGTGTCATCCACTACAAGTTTAAAAAAAATGTATTTGAACTTGAGTGGATGAATAAAAAAATATATTTTATGAACGATCGAAGATTTGAACAAGATATATATAGGGAGAGTGTGAAATAGAAGGAATTTAATAAGACGCATGTTAACCATGTTCATGTCCATGAAATCTTAAAGCTTACTAAATTAAGTTTTCTTTAGCGACGTTACGGCCCGATCTGTTTTTTTTTTAACATAAGTTCGAATTGTTTGTTATTTTTTTCTCGTTAAAGGCCAATTTTGTCTTGGATACCAGTATATTTTTGTATCTATTCATTTAGCGATGGGCATGTCAATTTAGTTTTCAACAATGCTAGTTTATAACCTTCACTAACTATTCGAATTAACTTGCTATGCTTGGAACTTACTAACCTGTTATACTTTAAAAATATGATTCAATATAAATTAATTTCATGATAAATATAATAAATATTATTATATATTCTTAAAAAATATTGTTGAAAATATATTTCCTGTTCTAATCAAATCAAAAATTTCATTGATGTTGTGTTTTATAGGCATCTGGTGATCATGCTAGTTTCGGAAGACGACAAGTGACAAAAATGGATATTAACTGAATTTTTCATGGATTTCTGAATATCGTTAATATTAACATTAAGTTATGATGAGTGAATGATTAACTTTTAAATGTATAGATGTTTTTAATACTTTCTGGTTTCTAATCTGGTGAGGGCCTATCCTATCATGCAAGACTGCAGTAAACCGCATGTATAATAGCATCGGGTATTCTAACTGTTTGGTAATCTAAGCAACTTCTATAAAAATGCTTTATATAATAGCTTTCAATTCCTGGGAATTATCTTTTTTTTTTCATGTTTAACTTATTCGTCGAACTTGTATGAATTTCATGCAATAAACACTTTTACTTGCAATATTCTGCCTCTAATGTTTATGACTGCATAATAAATTTAAAAATATTTGGCTTATTTCAACTATTATCAGTTATATTAAAGAATATAATGAATATTAAAATCTGATTCTAGATGGCTTTTGCCTAAAAATAATAGTCTTATATTATTTTTGTTAATAGCACTGCTTGAATATGTATTTTGTCTGCTTTTTATATATTGCTTTATTGTGAAGGTTTCATTTTGTACAAAAATTATTGAAATAAATAATATTTTTTATTAAAATGAGCACTGTTTTATTTAAAGATAAATTCTGAGCAGTTACTTAATTTATAATTCATAGTGACATTTTATTGATTTAAAAAATAATAATTATAAGAATTTCCTTTCCCAACGTCTTCAACTTAAAAAAATGTTTTTCCTAAATATATTTTATTTAATAAAAGTATCCATAGATTTCTTTTTGTTTAATAAATATTTATCAATAATTTAATTTTTTAATTTCTTTTCGTCTTTCATTATAAATATTTGCCATTCATCAATAATTCTATAATTAAAAACAGCTTTGATAAAACGAATTTCATAATATTTATTAAATAAAAAATAATGTTTTATGATTCAAAATTGATATACTATACCCATTTTTTTTACGAATAAAATGTTTTGAAAATGAATGCACATACAGAAATAATGCAATGCACACAACCACATAACATGTATGCGCTTTCAAGCCAAGTTTTACAATTAAAACAAGTAATATAAAAAAAAAAAAATTAAATTTTCAATTTCTACTTTTTTTTTTTCACTTTATTGCAGAAAGTCCTTTATAAATAATTTTCATTCATTTTTTTTAAAGTGTATCTGACGCCCTCTATTGGTAGCTATATGCAACTTAAATCTAAAAAAAAAAACAAAAATTAATTAATTTAATTTAATTACTGAATTAATATTTGAAAAAACTGCATTAACGTCAAGTGCCATCCACTACAAGTTCAAAAAAATGTATTTGAACTTGAGTGAATGAACAAAAAGTATTTTATTAATGATTAAAAATTTGAACAAGATATATATAGGGAGAGTGTGAGCTAATAGAAGGAATCGAATAATTCATGTTAACTGAATCATTGTTCATCATCTGTGCAAGATTCAATTCAATTTTACAAATGAAACCACAGTAAAAATTGAATGGGAGAACAGTTCTCCTTTTGCATAAGTTACGCGAGGGCTTTATTCGGTTATACTGGTAGAAACAAGATTACAGCATGTTTTGTGAAAGTGCACTGATTTCAATTATAATTGTAATGTATGTTTGGTTTCAAAAAATAGTTTAGCTTCCATAATAAAGATACCTACAGGTTTATACAATATGTATATTTTTATTTACAATCAAGGTAGTTCATCCTCAATCAACTTTTTATCAATTTTCTTTGCAATAATAGAGGGCAAGGCTGGGGAGAAAAAAAATACCGGACGATTTTCGCATACCTTTTTTTTATCATGCGGTATTTTTTTTCTCCCTGAGCGCTCATGCTCAGGAAATTGCGCATGCGTATCTGTAATAATGTTTCTATGAGCACACAGGCTAGGGAGAAAAAAATACCGGGCGATAAAAAAAAGAATATGCATTACGCAAAAACTCTCTAATTACTGAAACAATTAGATTACCAATTCATAAGAAGTAACTGACCTAATCTCAATTGACATTTCCACTCATGTCCATAAATTAAGGATAATTCAGAATCACACAGAAATTGAACTCTAAAATAAAAATTTCAGCCCAAAGCCGAATGGACCGGTAGAATTATCACACACATCTTGAAGACCGTCGACAATTTCGAGAGTGTAAGACGCTTAGGGCACAGTATATATGCAAATTGTTCACAAAACCTGTCACCTGCGATTAACCTGATGGGACAAAGGAACAGTGGTCTTGTGTGATTTTTTCGTCACAATTATCGACGATTCTCGTGTGGAGAGAGGGGTATATAAGGAAGTGTCATCTCCAGGTTTGGCAAAGAGAGTAAAATTGTTCACAAGCGCTTTAGCCGAAAGCCTTTCAGTGCAAAAAAACAGACGCATAGTTATGCTACCGGTACACAAAGAAATTTGCTCAGGAGTAAAAATTGTGGACACAGCAACAGTTTTATTAATTATGTCGAGTCCAGGTTTAGTCTGCACTCTGATTCTCGAACATATAGCATCTTTTTTTGCTCTTTAACTTTTGTTTAATAAATAGACTTTTACAAATAAGTCAAATTTGTTTTATGGAGTGACAACGCCCGTCCTCAGCTTCTTTCTTTGCCTGAACTTCATTATCTTTAATGTTGGGATGGACATGAGTATATATTCTTTTTTGAAGGTCCCTCTCTCTCATGCCTAGGCGTTGTATTGCAAAAATACAAAAAATTCAATTTTTTATGAAGAATATTGGATTTTTTTATGTGTTTTCCCTTTGTTTAATAAATAAAATATTTGTTTTTCCTTTCTGTCTCTTTGCCTGATCATTAAAAAAATGGAATTTTAATTTTCTTTGTACAAAATATTTTTTTTAAAGGAAAATTAAAAAAATGGAATTAGAAAAAAAAAAATGCCTTTGTTTTCTTTTTAATGGAATAGGTTAAGATATACATTTTACTTTAAAATATGAATATTTACACTTCATGATTAAATGTAAATAAATCTGACCTAAAAACCTGTTGTTTACATAAATTTTGAATCAGTTTTTAAAAAGAATAGAGAAAAGAAAAGACATTTAGTGTAAATGTTCTCAAATATTAGGAAGTTTTTTACTCATTTATTTCAGTTTTGTTAAAATATCGCAGGAAGACGTTAATGAAAAGAAAACATAGTCGTGTCAATTCATTATGTTGTTAAATTCTATTCAATCAATCAAGAATAACACTCTTTTAAATCAAAACATTGCATTCATTTTTAAAGTGGGTCGTTCTTTTGAGTAAGGAAATAAAAAAGAATCAGAAAGTAGTTTGGCTGCATTGTTTATTGTTTGCAATTACAGTAATACGACTAAATCTCAATTATTAAAAAAAAAAAAAAAAAAGATGAGTCATATTTTTGGTTTGTCAGTAAGTTTAAAAACTAAACTCTTCTCTGATTTCGGTTATCAGAAAAGATGTCCATCTACTGTAACATTATTTAAATCACAAAAAGTATTAACATATGCTTAGTAAAAAATAAGAAGAAATTAAGTGTTTTCCCAGAAAAAAACTTAATTAAATAACTGGTCTTGGAATAACATTTTAAACATTTTTAAGTCACTTGCCATCTTCTCTTCTCATGCTGTTTCAAAGAGATGTACAAGGGGATTATAATTTAAAGTCCCACTTTCAAAATGCTGTAAAACAGAGAACTACTCATCACAATGAGTTCAAATTTGAACCGAAGATACCCGAAGAAGTACGAAATGGTATGGCATCAAAAAAGTTTCACAGATTTTTCCATCAAATTAGGTATGACTCTGCCGTGGTGGATGGTTTTCCACTAACTATATCACAACTGTTGAAGGACTTGGAAATCATTTTTTTTGACAAAAATCGAAACAATCAAGAAGCATATTGAACGCTACAGTTGGTTTAATGTGCAACTCATGCCAAATACGTTGTCATTTCGATTCAAAATATCACTGGGAGCCGAATTCACTTTCTTTAATCCGCTTACAGTGCCATCTATTAATATATTTTGGAACCCTTTTTCATGCCGTATCTTTTCCGTCATCTTCAAGTATCTTCAGTTCAAATGTGAACTCATTGTGACAAGTGGTTTTTTGCAGCATTTTGAAAGTAGGACTTTAATTATAATCACCCTGTATAAAAGTTCTGACAGTCTCAAGCATATTTGCTAGCTTAGTTTCTTCTATTCAGTTACCGACTTCAACATGAAATTTTTAAGGTAAAATGTGGGGATTTTTTTAAGTGGGAACTACATTTTAAAAGTGAGCAATTATCTCTGAAAGTAAAGAAAAGAAAAGCGATAAGCAATTCAATCACTTGACCCCGATTTTATTAAATAACAGGTCTTTAAATAACATTTTTTAAACATTCCTTTTCAAATCTAAATCACTCCTCAAACATAAAATCTTTTAAGGTAGGATGTTTGGAGTTTTGTAGAAAACGGAATACATTTTGAAAAGTGAGCGATTATCTCTGAAAGTAATAAACAACGAAATGGAATTCAATCACATGACAGTTTTGAATAAATAACTCGTATTGAAATATTATTTTTAAACATTCCTAAGGCACGTGTCATCTTGTTTTTTACTGTTTCACGAGAGGTAAACTCATGTTTGTGAAAATTGCAAAACATGAAGGAATCGTCATAATTGAATGAAATTTAATACACAGTTGAGCGGCACAAATAAATGATTAAATGTTCAAAGCAAACAAACAATAACAAGAGATCGGAATCAGTATTTTGTGTAGTCACCGTATTTTGTGTTTTTGAATGATTGCCTGAGGAAGAGCATTCCGTATTGTCTGTATGAGCACCCAAAGTTCGTCTGCAGAAGCAACAGGACGAGGATCACGAGCGAGACGCCGTCCAACGAAATCCCACACATGTTCAATCGGCGACATATCCGGGAATACGCAGACCAAGGAAGAAGCTGTACCTGCTGCGTTGCAAAGAAGGATTGAACAGTCCTAGCGATATGAGGGGCGGGCATTGTCCTGTTGAAATACAGCGCCTGGCAAGCTTTGAAGGAAGGGAACAGCTTGGGGCTGTAGAACTATACTGATGTACCGGTTGCTGTTCAGATTGCCCACAATTCTTAGCAATTGAGATCGTCCATGATATGTCACGGCACCCCAGACCCTAACTCCGGGTGTTCGTCCACTGTGGCGTTCGATAATGCACTCCGGAAGGTGGCGTTCACCGGCATAGCGTCTGACACGAATGTGGCCATCATGGTACCACAAATTAAAGCGGGATTCGTCAGAAAACACGACATGCTGCCAATCAGCACACCAGTCTCTATGCTGAGCAGCCCATTGTAGCCACAGGCGGTGATGGTTTAGTGTGAGAGGGATCCTGTATAAGAAATCCTTGCGCGCAGTCTACGCTGCAGCAAACGTCTACGAATTGATGAAGCACACAATGAAACACCTGTAGCTATTGACCACTGCTACCAATTGTCTAGAGGAAGCTGTACGGTCCGTCAGCGCCACGAGGACCAGGTGTCTATCATCGCGAGCTGACGTCACAATTCGGGGTCCACTCCCCGGATTTCCGAGTTGTCCAACACTCGTCCGTCCACTGCTTCCAAAGACGCATCACTGTGCTGCTGTTACGCTTACTGCACGATAAGACAATCCAGCTTCACGAAGGCCGATGATTCTCCCCCATTCAAACTCTGTAAGTTGTTCAAATCTCGCTCTCTTTCGTCGAAGAGGCATAAGTAACGATTGAGCTAACGTTTACCACTAACAGATAACCACCGATAACCATACACGCATCGCTACAGCCGTTTATTTATTCGGATCCATCCGCCGTTCAGAGGGCGCTGCTCAGCATACGCATGCGGTACGGATTTGAAATTATAATCATTTGCATATCATTCGCTAATTTGCATTTCCTAAAGATTTCAGCTCACTCGCTTATGTCCTTCATGGTGTTGCAATTTTCACAAACATGAGTTTATAAAATTACTGAAAGTCTCAAGCACATTTGCCAGTTAAGTTTTTCTGTTCACTTACTGACTTGAACAAGACACTTCTTAAAGTAAAATAAGTGGATATTTTTTAAGTGGCAAATACATTTTAAAAGTTAGCGATTACTGAAATCTTTGAAATAAAAAACGACGAGATGCGATTAAACACATGACAACTTTGATTAAATAACTAGTCTTGAAATAACATTTTAAACATTCCTTTTCAATTGTAAGTCAGTGTCATCTTGTCTTTTGCTGTTTTATGGAATGTATAAAAGTTCTAACAGTCTCAAGTACATTTGCCTGTTGAATTTCTTCTGTTCAGTTACTGATTTCAACATGACACTTTTTAAGGTAAGATGTGTGGATTGTTTTTAAGCGTGGAATACATTTTAAATATGAACGATTATTTCTGAAATAAAAAACTGTCAGATACCATTCAATCACATGACAGCTTCGATTAAATAACTGGTGTTTGAATAACATTTTAAACTTTCTTTTCAACTAATATTGATAATTTTTAAGCTCTTGTTAAATATAGTATTTCAAAGTTCTTTTAAAAATGTGCAAAATAATTATGATTTGGATTTCGGATAATTTGTTTATAAATATAATAATATTAATTATATATATAATTAGATATAATAATTTTTAATTATGATTTGGATTGTTTTGGTTGGCTCATGTTAATAAAGGATTCTAAGAGCTTTTAGTGAAGTTGCCTTTTTTTTAAGGATGATGCATAGTTTATTATGAAAAATATTTGAGCATATTTTGTTTATTATAAAATTTTTTTTTACAGTTTTAATACTAAAGGAAAATGTTTTCTTCGCACATTATTAGCTAAACAATAAATCTTAATAAGCACTAAAATACAAAAGGATGATAGGGTTTTAAGTGTCATATCATTGTCACACAGTAGTCTCGGAAATCCTGGATGATTATAGTTATATTTATAATGTTTAATGCGAATGGCTAAATTTATTCTCGAATTTCTATAATAAAAAAATTATAAAACAGGATTCAAACTATTGATCAAAATTCTACCAATACATATTTTCAATTTTACTATAAAAAATGCTATGAAACAAAACTGTATTTAAATAAAAACAATAAGATTCTTTAAGCGGTTACATATGGTGCTTGAATTGTACAATTCAGCTCCTAGATTCAACAGGTTGTCCTATGGCTTATTAATAAAGCTTTTGTTTTATTAGCTGCCTGTGTTTTGCTTTTGGACAATGTATTATATACAAATACTAGGATTGTGAATTATTTTGAGGTTTTTTAATTCAAGGCTTTATTGTCAAAAATTGAGTGAATTCTGATAATTTCGCTATCAGATAATTCGCTATCCGATATCCCGTCGCTATCTGATAATTTGTCATCTTTCTGGTAGTATACGGATTCCGCATTGAAAGAGCATATCTGGATCTCCTTATCTTTTGAGGCTATCCCCCATTGATCCATTTTTCGTATCTTCGTAAGATTGGAAGTGTTGCTTAGCCAGGCGCCGTATTTAATGGATCGAAACAAGTAGTAATCCGATGCAGCAATATTTGGTGAATATGGTGGATGGGGTAAAATATCACATTTCATCGTTGTTAAGTATTTTTTTTACTACACGAGTAACATGCAGTCGAGTGTTATCACGTTGAAAAAAATTACTTTATCATGCTTTTCCTCAAATTGCTACCATCTTTCCTTCAATGCACGGCTCAAACGTATTGTATTTGGTAGGGTTCACCTGCGACAGTTGCATTCCGTTACGCAATACCAAGCTGGTATCATCAAATGCAGGTTATGAGCTTCGAACAATGAATATTAGCATTGCAGTCCATTTGGGGCATCATCAAGCAAAACCCACAATTTTCTACTTTTAGGATTATCTTAGCATGTCTAATTTTTATCATCAGTGAGGATGCGATGGATACGATGCAAAAAAAAATGTTCTTTCTTTTTTGACGTTAAATCAATCATTCACACTTGAAAATGGTTAACATCTCTTGGCTTCATTCAATTCGTATGGCCCCCAATTTCCATGATTTTGAATTATATCAAGGGCATTTAAACGTTTGGAAATTGTTTCTTGAAATTTCTTGGGAGTAATGCTTTCAATTCATCTTCAAAAATTTTTTTCCATTGCCCAGGATGTCCTTTGTCAACGGTATCGAAATCATCATTTCTAAAGCATTGAAACTGTTATTAGCATATTTTCATCGATGGAGTAAGTTCACCGTAGGTTTCCAATGGCGCTCGATGATTTTCAAGCAGCACTTTTCTTTGAATTGAATAGGGAAAAGTAAAACTTCCCGCAAATGGTGTTTAGTTGACTCATAATTCGACATCTGCGAAGCTATGAAAAATCTGTTATTTACCCTTCAGAAATAGGACACATTATAAGAAGTAAAGCCTAATGATAGAACTTCGTCATGGATGTAGTTACAGAAGTTTACGATGCGATATAATATAAGTTACGCCATCTATTAAATATAACCCGTCAAAATTAATTTAAAGTCCGGTTGTTGTTGTGACTAATCTTCGATATTCAGCAGTTCGGGAAGGACGCCCCATGAATAGTTTACTCATGGAAGGAGGAAAAGATGGGGCAGCTACTGTTGTGATGGAGCACCCGGAGGTAGAATTCTGACTTAGCTCCGAGTCGCTGAAGAAGGAGGGCAGTGCCTTCTGGGAGGACATTTTAGTAGGAACTCTCCCGCACCTGCATATCGTATGGGAGAAAATCCGGAAAACTTTACCAGGTAGTCCGACTCACGAGGCAAGATGCTGAACATCACAAACCTATCGAGACGCCTCGGTTTTGAATCAGTGTCTGCAACATGTCGTTAGCAGATTAAATCTCATCCCAATTGCTCACCAGCGGCTCACATTACCGCTGAGACACGAGTTGGGCATTCAAAATCCCTGTATATATACGTATATTATCGTTTTCACCCATGGACCTTTGACGATTTCATTTTCACTCACAATATTTTCCTAAGTAAGGAATAATAATTATGAAATAGGTTAAAAAAATTGAAAACATTTAAACACACGTGCTTTCTGCTAAGATTATATTAGACATGAAACGTGGCAATATAGCAAATTCCGACTGTAATTGAGTGAAGAACATCACACGTGCAGAAGTCAGAATAACACAACAGTGGAAAACTTTTTTTGAACAGTTCTAATTAACGAAATAATTGAAAATTCGTGAAAATATTTTGCGTAGAAATTATTAATTATTTTATAATGAAGCATTTCTTCCAAATTATTTTACCCACTTTCTTCATTAATACCTTGGAAATTAGCATGAAAGAAGGTAAGAAGGACACACTGAAAGTAAACTTTTCCTGAATTTTGAAAGACCATTTCTCTATTCATTGAAATTGTACAAAAAAATATCCTTAAGCGAGAAACTAAATTGTAATTTATTCCGCCAGCATTTTAGTTGTTTTCCTGTAAATTATCAAAATGGTATCCTCTTCGAAAATTGTCTTATTCATTTAAATTTAGGTCATCTTTTGGTTCGAGACAATATGTAACCGCATTTCTTATAATTAAGCAATTTAAATTGAATGACTTCTACTTTTGAAAGAGAGATATAAAATTAAGTAAAATAAAATAAAAATGTTTAATGTAAACACAGCAAGAAAATATTATTTTTTATATTTTCAACACAAAAATACCCATCTAGAATATTCCTTTTTTTTTTTTTTAAAAATAAATTTATGAAAAAGTTCTGAAATTTGTTTACAAGGCTGGATGATAGGAGTTTCGTGTAAGTGGGAAATTAACTTTGAAGAAAGATTGAATAACTGGTCTTGAAAGATATTATAAAGTTAATTTTGTTGTTTTTGCATAACCAAACACGTACCATTTTGATTTCTTTTTGGTTCTGTGAGTTGCATAAAAGGCTCGGAGGTCGTCTGGTACATTCACTAGTTCCTTCTGTTCAGTTGTTTACATCTTCCAAAAGATATTCATCATGGCATTCTTTAAGGTAAGATACTTCTCGAAAATGTGTTATTTAACAAAAAAAAAATGTTTTATAAACAAGTTTTAGACAATGTTACAATTTTTACAAATTGGTTGAAAACAGAACACAATTAAGCCAGTGACATTGTTAAAAAATATGTAAATTGCCCATTTAGATAATAAATATTATTTCAGATCATATTTTAAAATGTCGTGTCAGTATGGGCAATATGTATTTGTAAATATTTTTGATTAATCTAAAAATTTTTACAATTATTATATAATTCATGTGTTTATCGTGTATTTAATGTGTGTTCTTTGGAAGGGGTGTGTTATAGTCATAGTTATTCGAACTATTTAGATTGTAAATATTAATGAATACATTTTATTTATTTTTAAAATCACGAAAGTTGTTTAGATTTATTTCATGTGTATGTGTTTCCTTCTCCAATATGTACAAGTCTCTGAAGACATTGGAACCTGTAGATTTATACGTGGTATAGGATATTATGGATTTCTAGGTATATTTCTTTTAAATGTAAATTTTTTTATAATTATTATATAATTCATGTGTTATGTTTATGGTAAATTTTATGTGTGCCCCTTAAATACATTTTATTTATTTTTAAGAAAATGTTTTGATTTATTTCATGTGTATGTGTTTCCTTCTTCATCATGTATAATTCTTTGAAGGTATTCGAACCTGTAGGTTTGAATGTGTTACGGATTATTGCGGATTTTTTTGGTACATTTATTTTGAATGGATTATTGCGGAATTCTTAATAGTTAAAGTTTGTGTTGGGCAGACGAATTATTGCGTTCTTTTTAGATACGAGTTATAGTATAGGGTGATTATAATTAAAGTCCCACTTTCAAAATGCTGTAAAAAAGAAACACTCTTCACAATGAGTTGAAATTTGAACTGAAGATACTTGGGGAAAGGGAAAACGGCATGTCATCAAAAAAGTTCCAAAGTTTATAAACAGATGGCCCTATAAGCGGTATGAAGAAAGTGAATGAGGCTGCCAGTGTTATTTTGAATCGAAATTACAACGTATTTGGCATGACTTGCACATTAAGCTATCTATAGTGTTCAATGTGCTTGATTGTTTCTGTTATAAGGAAAAAATGACTTCCAAGTCATTCAACAGTTGTAACTCTGTTAGTAGAAAGCCCATCCACCACAGCAAGGCTATCCCAAATTGGATGAAAAGAATCGGAGGAACTTTTTTTGATGTCGTACCGTTTTCCCCTTCTTCAAGTATCTTCAGTTCAAATTTGAAATTATTGTGAGGAGTGTTTTTTTACAGCATTTTGAAAGTGGGACTTTAGTTAGAATCACCCTGTATATTTAAAGGTTTAAAGTTGTGAACAACACACAAAAATAGGATTTGTACAGTTTCCCCAAAGTATTTATTAACTTATTCACCACGAAAGGAATCTGTTTCCGTTCGGCAAAGACACCCCATCCATATATACTCTAGCACTGATAACTAAGTCTTAGCTGTCTTGATAAATTGTCGCTCTTGACCATGTCCCGCCAATTAAAGCATTTCACAGGAATATCGCTTTCAGAAAAAAAGGCAAAAGTGGCAAAAGACTTACTTCCTCCGAAAACTGCTCATTCCTTTGAACAGATCGGATTCGCGTCTGGTAAGGGTTAGTGACTATCACACCACATTCCAAAGGGCACACTTAAAATATATCATAACTATAACATTAATTATGTAATAATTATAAAATGTTTTACCTTAATCAAAAATGTTTACAAATACATATTGCTCATATTGAGACGATAAAAATTTTAAATATGAACTGGAATAAAATTTATTAAACCAATAGGCAATTTATATATTTTTTAACAATTTCACTGATTTAACAGTGCTCTGTTTTCAACCAATTCATTATATAAAGCATATCCATAATAATTTAAAAATATTCAGACAATATTCATAATAATTTAAAATTCAATATTCAGACAATGTTCATAGAAATTTAAAAATATTCAATATTCATACAATATTCATAATAATTAAAAAATATACAATATTCAAAATAATTCAATATATGAACAATATTCATAACAATTTTAAAATGAATAAGTTCTCCACTTCTGATATTCATTCATTATTCTTTGTACATTTATTTCCTTATTTTTATCATTGTATGTAATATTGAAGCAATAATAAAAATTATTATTATTTATTATATAAACATAAGTTTTATTTATTTTTTCAATAAACACAACAAGTGTATGAAAATAATTAAAAGTTAAATAAATAAATAAAATAAATCAAGAATTAAAATATATGCCTCGACTTTCGTTAGACATAATTTGGAATGGAAACATTTGAAACAACATAATATTTTCAATGGAAACATTTGAATAAATACATTTCGGAAAGTGATAATTTTTTTGCGTATGAAACGAAAATTTTGTACAAGTTTATATGCTTACATTTTTAAATAAGGATATTGTTGTGACTGGTAATTATCCTGTTGTGTGTGGGTAAGGGTATTTCCTTTATTTTTGTATGAATCCAGGAATGGTAGATAACCCCCCGGTCACACGGTCAGGTCCAAAGAACCTGTCGGTTTTGGTGGGACCTTTTTTGGAGTTTTTGAGGGCAAAAAGGAAGACCCGTTGAAAGCAGAGCGAACGATCTGCGACAGTGTGTGAGCCTGGTAACAATTTTTTGCTGCGAGAATGGCTACTGGGATAATTTATAACATATATCTATGTCCATCTTTGAATTTGCGGGAGCATTCTCTTTTTGTTAAAAGGTTTTGAGGCTACTGGTAAATCACTGCCTACCCACTCATGGAAATATTTCATTTGAGGTATGCGTAATATTATGATTGCTTCTCTATAAACATTTTTTATTTATTCTGTTTTAAGTGCCAATGTAAAGATCCTAAATTTGATTGTAATCGTATATATTAGTATTCATTAAAAGTAAAGGTAAATAGTTGTTTGTTTCAGTATTCATTTTCGTATTTTTATTAATTGTTTTTATATTAATGTTAAATTATTTGGCCGTCCCTACGAGTATACGTAGACTAACGGCATCATTTCTATGTCGGTTTTAACAGATATAATCTTGTTATATTTATTTAAATTCATTGGTATGTTCCTTTTTTCCAGATCTCCGTAGCCGTTCTTTTATTGATTCAGTATGCATCAGCTATTGGTCTTGGCGGTGATATAGGAGAAAATGGAGCCTTATATGGAGTATTATACATGATATATTATTTTAAGCATTAAACGTAAAGTTTTAGTAATCGCGTTTTATTTTATTGTATGAAGTAAAATATCAAAATTGATTGTTATATGAAAAATATAAAACTTTGCATTCAAATTTATTATTTAAATATATACCCTTTCGTAAAAGGGTATATTCTTTATCAATGCCATATGGAAAACGGAAAATCACATTTTCACAGTAGCAGGCATCTGTCATTTGCTTACGCGATACACAACATTCCTCAGTAATGTTCGTATGATAGAAGTTACAATAGTCACTGTAATACCATTTCATAGACAATTTATGACTGTAGGGGTCGTGATGGCCAAGTGACAGGATCTCGATGCCACAGGACACCGCGAAATGCTTGTAGTGGCTCGGAATCCACTTTAAACCTCAGGTCCCTGCCTAATATGGATTGTAGGGCGTTAGGCGTAGGGCTGACAACCCTATCCCATGACAAGTAATATAAAAAATCAATTCCTACATTTTTTCACTCTATTGCAGAAAGTCCTTTATAAATAATTTACATTCGTTTTTTTAAGTTTATCTGGCGCTATCTATTGGTTAGACATATGCAACTTTAATCTAAAAAAAAACTAAAATTAATTAATTAAATTTAATGAATGAATTAATATTTCAAAAACTGTATTAACATCAAGTGCCATCCACTAAAAGTTCAAATACATTTTTTTAAACTTGAGTAGATGAATAAAAATTATTTTATGAGCGATTGAAGATTTGAACGAGATATATATAGGGAGAGTGTGAGCTAATAGAAGGAATTGAAAAAGAAAACAATAAGTATGCCCTGTTTCAAAATCAGCCTGTAGGCAGACGACCATGGTCCAATATGAACTTTAGTGGCAGGGAGTTAGTTAATTAGATACCTGTAGATAATATGTCGTTATATATAAATTCGCTACAGATTTTCATAGATATTTTGTTTGATTTTTAGACATTGTAATGATAAGTAAGAAAATAATGATATATAGTATGTGCCTCAACTATTCAGGTGATTCCAACCTTCCGATCAGAACTCAACGATAACAATTTGGAAGCTCCATGCCATTGCGTCCGATGGTTTTTATGTTCACCTTTACTTGGCGATGTGGTTCTTTTGCAAAACTTGACTTAACTTGACGTGCTTTGAGATTTATGCTCGCTGATACTGCTTTATCTCAATTTATCCAAATGCTGTTTAAATACTACAGACAAAATAATTTGACAGAAGTGAAAATGAAACCTTTATAAAGGAACTATAAATTCGAAATTCTTCATTTCATTGTCTATGATAAATTACAAATTTAGTTTCAAAAGAAAGAAAGCGTTGCACATACTTTCAGGCAATCAAAAGGAAAAAATGGAAAAATATAAAAAAGAAATGGATAAAACAGCTGGTCAAATAGACCATATTATTTAACAATTGAACTAGGATTAGAACAAATGTGACGATAAAATTCTGTCGATAGGGAAATGTTAAATAAAAAACCCTTCTGAACTGGCTGAATTAAGTGAATCTCAATATGCACATATTAACTTCACTTTATATATTGCGATAGTTGCTATCAAAAATTTTAAATTACTGGATTATCTATGCTTTTAATTTATCAAAGTTACTGGTTAATTTAAGCTTTTAAAATAAGTTTACGAGTTAGAAGTACAAACAATACTTGTGGATTACTGTTTCATAAAAACAATTTCGAAATATTTACAAAAGAAACTAAACGCAGTTTTCATGTTTTGTTCAAGTACCCAAACATAAATGCAATAATTAGGTCAAAGCGATATTTTCAAGGCAATTATTTGTTGATTTCAAATACGTGTTGAAGTAATCAACTTACCCATAATCATTAACATTATTCAATCCGTAACAGCAGTCTCAGTTGGACTGGTAGGCCACGGCGAAAACAGAAAGATACAGCAGAAAGCTAAAACATTCGTCAATTTTTTCTAACAGTTGGACTGACAAGTTCGTAGGATGACACATAGATTGTCACATATCGACTAAATAGTATTAAATCCATACGATTTTTAGTTAGCCCTAACCAGTAACCAATTAGTATCTTTTAAAATTAAGACATATCAAAAGTTTTTAAAGTCAAACTTAACAAAGAAAAAATCGTTAATAATAAAGATTTCAGAGAAGTATATTCAGAATTATCGGGAAGATAAAACTGGTAAATTTAATATAAAATATGTGCTAAAAATATACTATGTATATTTATCAATTTATTCGTCGTATAAAACCCTAAAGGTCTGCAGGAACAGGGAGTCTTAAGTATTTGTTGTTATAGTGGTCTTGATGCAAAACAAGCTAAGAAAACAAAAGGTAAACAAAATTCTAAGATATTAATATACTGATTTCCCTATAGTATTAGAAAATATTATTTCGTTTCCTGTTAAAATGATTTCGGAATTCAATAAAAAAAATATTATTTAATTCTCATTTTTTTAAAATTGCTAGGCAGCTACAAACAGATGACCTACGTTTCAGAAAAAAGACAGAAAAAATATTTTTTTTTAAATAATGGATTTTTTCTTTCCATGGCAGGCCCCCAAGCCTTTTGCTGTGGCCTACCAGGCCGACGGAGATGGAGGTGCTTCCTTCATGAGCGAAGAAGGTGACGCCAGTGGAAACGTCAGGGGCAGCTACGGTTACAGAGATGACCAAGGTCTGTACAGGTTGGTAGAGAACTCTGCCGGGCAGGGTGGATTCCAAGCAGCTGTTAAAACCAACGAACCAGGTGTGGAAGGCAAGGAGAATCCGACTGACGTCATCATGAACGTCCAGCAAGCTCCAGAAGCTATCCAGGATAAATATACCAGGGTTTTTACGGGATTCGGTGAGGATTTTCCCTTTATTTTAACCAAAACAATTTTAAATTCAAAATCTCGGAAAGATTATAATACACAACGAGACAAAATTATCATTTTTTTTTATGCTTTGAGTACTTTTATAACCAATACTCGAATATTATAATGTACTAAAAAAGTACTCATAATATTATTAATAAAGTTAAACGCCTAGAATTTAGAAGCATTGTAACAATAGAGTCAAATTTAATTGCATGAATTCCAATTGATAACGTGCGTTGCATTAACTGTTAAAGAGAGGATTAGAATTATTGACGAATTTTTAACCATTATTTTTGGCTCAAGTTGCCTATGAGTGTCTTCTGGGTTTTCCTCCAGATAAGTTTGAAAATGACCTCGCTGAAGGGCATATTCTTTCACACTGAAGATGATTACATATGGATTATTTTTCAGAGTACATTCTGAAATGAATCGTATATTAGTAAAATATTTATAAATGAAATCATTAAGCAACAGATAAAATTATAGTTTTCCTGATTCATGCTTAAAATCTCTATGAAAAAATCTATTGAAAACTCCCCTTATTTCAAGAAAATACAACTGAAATTAAACAGAACATTTATTCGATATGTTTCGATTTATGCTACGGGAACATGGATACTAACCATAAAGGAATAGACTTTGGACAATTTTGAACACAAGGGTCTTGAGACACATTTTCAGAGGAATTCAAGAAAGTGGCACCTGTCACAGATGACACAACAATTAGTTTTTTATCCTATTCTCGTCTGCGACCTTCTTGGCCATTAATAGATGAGCATCCCAATACAATAAAGAAAGACAAAAATAATTACTACAGACATTGACAGTTATACAAAAGGGATACAGTTAAGAACAGTAGGGCATACGAGGAGGTGCTCTCCAGTCATATGGGCACGCTATAGTCTCAAAGGGGCAGATATCTGTAGCAGCCACCCCTATTCTATACAAGTGACTCTGTAAGTAGTCATGGCTCGTGACAAGTCTAAAGCAGGCCACGAAGATTCCTCTAGGAAAGGAATTGGGAAATTTTGTTGACTTATTCAATAGGGAATTCCCAGAAGCCTTTTCTTTATACAGGTTGAAAAAGTTGGATTTAATAGATATATATCGCCTTATATGACGCAAAGGCAAAGGAAGATCAAGTATCATTTGTGACCCATTGTTGGCCAACAGATCAGATTGATCATTTTCATATATCCAGCAATTGCTTACATTGAGTTATAAAAGGGTATTAAAATAGCCAGATATTGTTCATTGTTCATGCTATGTGGGTTGTGTATGCTATTCGTATGAATCCCATCTGCATATTTGGACAAGTTTGTTTGGCTAAACCAGTTACAACCAGGAGGAAAGGAAAGCCCAAATTTCATTGGGTAGATGATGATGATGAGAAATATTTAACCTAGGGATAGCCAACACGCGATACGCCTTGAACATTTTCTGGACCGTCAGATTTATTACACTTTTACAAAATATATTTATTTTATAATGCCCAAAGTAGTGAAAACTAATGTATTAAAAAATACATTATGTGTGCATCCATATACACAAAAATTAACTGTCAAAACTATGAGAAAAAACTAACTTTGATTTTAAAATAATGTTCTTGCAAATGTATGACCGACATTGCCTGTTTTATTTATGAGTTCACAGAATAATCAAATTATATTCTGCGCACTCATGATGCGCGCGTATTTTTTAACATCTAATATGACAGGTTGTTATATGAATATAAAAAAAAATCTAATAGTGGTCCTAATCAAATATGGGGATAAATAATTTTATATGTGGCCCTGCGGAGTTATGATGCTTTTCGAAAGTTGCCTGCAAGATCATTTGGGTTGGCCACCCCTGATTTAAACCTATAGACAAAGACCTTGAAGAGTTTGGCCAACACTAGACTGTTGCGCTATAAATGATAATGATGACTTAAGCAGCCCTATATTTTGAATTGAGGGCTTGAATGGCCGAGTGGCTAGCGCTCTGGCGCTCAGTACCACAGGTTTCGGGCTCGAGTCCAGGCGGTGCAATGGATGTTTTTAGTGGTTCGGGATCCACTTTAAACTGTAGGTCCCGGTCTAATATGATCGTAGAGCGTTGCGGGGCATTGTTACTCCGCGTCCGTGGCTTATCTTCAAGTCCTCCTCAAGTATCCCCTGGGTAATGCAAAGTGAGTAACGTCTGCGCAGCGTTTGCCTTAAGGCATTCAAGACCAAGCTGTCTAAGTGTTTGCAAGCTGCATTAGAAAGAAAAAATATTTTGAATTGACGAAATGATTCTGTACACAGTATGGTATGGCATGTATTTACTGGAGTATATATTTGTCTGTATGACGCGTTTTATTGAATTATATATGCACAGTCCAGCCACATTAATGTGACCACCACCTACTTTCCACGTCAACGGGAAATAACCAATCACAAAAGGCAGGTGGCAGCACATTGCAGTGGAGTGTATATAAAGGATATCCTAGGGACCGGAAAGCATTTCAATCGTTGGCGTAATGCTGAAACTAGCGTAGCCAAAGGTGTTTATTCTGGCTTTTGACAGGTGGTCGCATTAATGTGACTGGACTGTGTATATATTCACACTAAATAACAGTAATATTAGTATAATTGGTTATATAATATTATGTATATTTAATAGTAAAGCATATATAATGTATTAAAATTAAATATAACATGTAATTCGATAACTGTTCTTTAGGTGCTTGGAGTGCAGGAGGAAGAATGAGCAGTGGCAAAAAGGAATATTAAATTGTCCTGGACTTTTTCTTGGAGTAATGTACAAATATCATTGCTTGAATAGAAAATGTTTTTTTCTGATCAATGGTGAAATGGTTTTTCATTAGAAAAATCTGCCTTATTACTTAGTACTTAGCTGAATTGTTCAGAATTTTTATAAAATTGAAGAATGGATATTTACGCAATGTATTTATCATATTTCATAAAAGGAAATACTTTTCGATAAAAAGTAAAATGATTATTGTACTTCAAGCATAAACTTTTAAATTTTATTTGTAATCTTCTAATCCTAGTGCTATCATTAGATTATACAATTAAAGTAACATGTGCAATTTTTATAATTTTCTATCATATCATGGATCAATAAATATTAAATCTGCCCTCAAATAATGTTCATTAATTGCTTGTTTTTTTTTTTGTAAGCTTTGCTTGAATCCGTGATTGTTGGTGTTTTTTCATGTATTTATTGTTATGATAGATATGCGTAGTTTAATTATTTGTGTAATAATAGATACTGGAATAAAGATATTTTTTAAACTGTATTCTGATAAATATTTACGTAGTTTGTACTACTTGGATTTTCCATATTCAGTATACTCATTATCACTTTTGAACTAATGTATAAATGAAATAACTTAGTTTGCAAACTTTTTTACAGATAAATAACACCAAAAAATTGCTCTGAAGTTTCTCTTTCATATTACTTTACATTTAATTCATTAAACAACAAGATGTATTATATTTGTCGTATTTTCACAAACCGTATAGTTTTTCTCAGTAAATAATCCATTAAACAATCAATAATTATAAAAATGACCAATTAATTAAAACTAAAAGAAATACATATTTGATTAAAAAATTCCTTACTAACAAACAAACTCAAAACGAGAAATTTAATAGAGTTTAATATTCTTAGATAATATTTTTTTTTAGATTACAAAAGTTATAAAAGATTGAATTAAAAGCAACTGCAAAATATTTCGTACATTGTGTTTTCAATGTGTTCAATTTAGATTTGTGTGAATACTGTTGGATATTTCTATAAATGATTTGGAAGATTAAATATAAGTATCAGAACTACCATTTATAAAATGTATGAATTGCATTACAACACAAAAAACATTAGATGAAAAGTCATCGAATTTGATGAAAGGTCAAATTTATTGTCCCTTATTTGTCAATTCGAATGATACCACAATAGATGTTACAAATTTTCTGTAATTAATATAAATATGATTATTTTACTAATAAAAACACTATTGTGTCACACATAACCACATAACTAATTAAAACAGTAATATTTAAATTTATTTTCGATACTATTTTTTTATATACCGACATTGATAATCAGTTCACCTGAAGTAAATTGTCTGCTTTATAACATGAAAATATAGAAAATTATTTCCTAAGCTTCTTTTTTCTTTTACAATTTTTTTTTTTGGCTTACATAAGTAGGGACAAGAAATATCCCATAAAACTTAACAAATAATGATTATACAACATTACAGTACACATTCATTTCATATATTTACCTAGCTCGATGAAAGCATTTAGAAAAACAAACAATCATAATATTCAACAGAAGTACGATTTAACATGCATTCCGAAAATCTAAATTAAAAACACATGAAATCAGGAGAACTAAATCTAAAGCATATACAATCAGAAATACCAGACAATTAATAAAAAAAATTTAATTGTCTTTTAAAACATAAGTCATCAAAACGCAGATCATCAGTAAATTTTGTATTACAGACCTGTAACTGTAAACACTAACAGCTTTACAAGGCGCAATTCGTATGGATCGTGCTTATTAAACACGATCCATATGAATTATAAACAAAAATTACTGCTTTTTAGATTAATTTGGGAATGGATTTTTCATTTACAAAATAAGTCTTATACTACCTTATACTACCACCACCAGTAATTTTCTGCTTTTGAAATTATGAAGTCACAAGCTATTAAATACCAAATATAAAATAAAAATATATGTTTTACTTGAAAACCAAAGCGATGAACATTGGTCATGAACAATCAAAAGGTTCTATGTTTCTTTTCAGACGTTTTTGCCTAGACGGTCGTATCCACGTTGAGCAACACAATGACGAAATATTACATTATTCTTACACTATGTATCGCCATAGCAATCTTTTACCAGACATTAGGGCTTGAGATGGTAGCAGAGTTAACTGCCATAACTCCTTATTAGGTATTTCTGACTTACTGAACATGAAGGCTATAGCTCTGAGGTTTAGGAATTTGTTATCTTACCTTAACTTTAAGGCTTCCTGCTATCATATTTCATCATGAGACATACTAGCAATACTATGACATACTAGCTATCACTCAATGTACAACAAATCTTCTTTGGCCACTTGAATACATGTGTTGTGGTGGCCATCTGTTGCTGCTTCTGCTGTCCGTTCTCCAGATTTCTCATCCATCCAATACGTATGGTTCGATGATTGAAAAATGACCAACACAGTATGCAATATCCACTCCAGATAACCTTGTGGATGTAGAATACAGTGACATACTCCAAGAAAAACATCACAAACATCATCTTGTTTATTTCAAATAGCGAAGCATGTAGCAAGCTATGGCGGCTGCAGACAATACTAATTTATTTGTATTCTTCAACTAAAAGGGGGAACCATTTCACCTTCGCATTATTTGTTTAATAATTTTGGCTTTAATATCGCTTTTATTTTTTAAAGTTGGATTTTGGACAGTCAACAGAGTAGTATTTCCGATAAATATAGAGAAACAGAAAACAGTTATTCTCTCCTAAAAGATGATACATTAAATCAACATTGAAAAAAATTATTTTTAAATTTTTTTTTAAATTTTTTTTTTTCCCTTCAAATGATTTAGCCAATACATAAAAGTAGGTTTATAGAATGAGTTACGTAAATGAATATACAGAGTGATTATCATTAAAGTCCAACTTTCAAAATTCTGTAAAAAAAAAAGAACCAATCGTCACAACGAGTTCAAATTTGAACTGAAGATACTTGAAGAAGGGGAAACGGTATGACATCAAAAAGGTCCCAAAAATTCCCAAGAAAAATTCCAAAGAAAATTCCCAAAGAATTATTTTTATTGAATTAATGCAAATATTATGATAAATTCATATCCCTTAGCAAATAATTTCCCATAACCAGAAAACTAATTACACAAAAATGACAATTTATTATCATGAAACAAAAGTAATTAAAATAAATTTAATAACAGACATTCAATCTTAAATGAAACTTCATAATGCCGCAATCATAAATGTTGTTTAATAAATGAACAACCAAATAAAATAAATAAAATTTGAAGATTAAATAAAGTTAATGTTAAATTCAAAATATTAAAAAGACAAGTGATGATGTTTCACCGATTTTTTCCATCCAATTTGGTATTCCTTGCCGTGGTGAATGGGCTTTCCATTAACAGTATCACAACTGTTGAATGACTTGGAAGTCATTTTTTCCGTCAAAAAACTGAAACAATCAAGCATATTGAACACTACAGTTGGTTAAATGTGCAACTCATGCCAAATACGTTGTAATTTCGATACAAAATATCACTGGCAGCCAAATTCACTTTCTTTATGCCACCTAGAGTGCCATTTATTAATACACTTTAGAACTTTTTTGATATTTTACCGTTTCCCCGTTTTTTCAAGTATCTTCAGTTCAAATTTGAACTCATTGTGACGTGTGGCTCTTTTTTTTTTACAGAATTCAAGAAAACATAATCACCCTGTATTTGTTAAAAATTATTGTTAATATAAAAATATAAAATTTTGTTGATAAAAACATTTAATGGAAATTTCAAAGTTAAGATAAAAAAAAAAAAAATCTAAAAGAAATATTTTTGTCATTATTCGTATCAACACAATTTACATCCACTCGGAAACAAATTCCGAAAATATAAAAATAAGTTAGGTAAAAGAGTACATTTAAATAATATATTAATAACACATAATATAATATGATAATGTAGCATAATGTATTTCACTTAAGTAAATTTTGTTGAAAAGAAAATGTAATACAGATTTCAAGGTTAGAATGCAGAAAATTCCCAAAGAATTATTTTTATTGAATTAATGCAAATATTAGGATAAATTCATATCCCTTAGCAAATAATTTCCCATATCCAGAAAACTAATTACACAAAAATGACAATTTATTATCATGAAACAAAAGTAATTAAAATAAATTTAATAACAGACATTCAATCTTAAATGAAACTTGTAATGCCGCAATCATAAAAGTTGTTTAATTAATGAACAACTAAATAAAATAAATGGAATTTGAATATTAAATAAAGTTAACATTATTTTCAAAATATGAAATAAAAAACTGAACAAGTAATATACCAAAAATTTTTTAAAGTCAATTCCTACTTTTTTTCACTATATTGCAGAGAAAATTCTTTATAAATAATTTTCATTCATTTTTTTAAGTTTATCTGGCGCCATCTATTGATAGATATATGCAACTTAAATTTAAAAAAAAAACTAAAATTAATTAATTAAATTTAATAACTAAATTAATATTCGAAAAATTGTATTGACATCCAGTGTCATCCACTACAAGTTCAAAAAAATGTATTTGAACTTGAGTGGATGAATAAAAAGCATTTTATGAACGATTGAAAATTTGAACAAGATATATATAGGGAGAATGTGAGCTAATAGAAGGAAAAAAGTCAATGAAATATATATATAATTACAATATATAAATAAATAAATAAATATAAATAAATATGACAGAATTACAATATTAAGTAGCAAAATAGAAACCGAATTTCCTTGCAATTTTCCTGTCTATATATAGTGTTGGACTATTATTTTTGTTTGTTACTATTTATTCGCTTTCTACTTTTTTTTTTTTTTTTTTTTCTAATTTATGAAGCTGATGATGGTCTATAATTTCTCATTCTATCTATCTCTTTTAATGCTTCATTATTCCAAGGAACCTTTCCAGTGAGTTTCGAGCAGTCCAGTTCTTCAATTAATAGTTCATCTTATGATTTCACACGACTCAAGGCGACATATGCTTGACCTGCTGCGAAGAGGTCAAGCATATTCGCCTTGTTCCCTCCTTGACTCAGACTAAAACCCAAAATGAAAAATTAATTTGAAAAATAATTTTTTTTTCCAGTGATCTACACGCTTCGCCTCTGATGGTATTTATTCCTAAATTTAAATCCTGCTAAATATCTTATATAAGAGAAATTTTTTTTTATCCCATACAAAACTAAAATTCATTAATTAAATTTAATTAATGAATTAATATTTGAAAAAAATGTATTAACATCCAGTGTCATCCACTGCAATTTTTAAAAAAATGTATTTGAACTTGAGAGGATGAATAAAAAGTATTTTATTAACGATTGAAAATTTGAACAAGATATATAAATATATATAGGGAGGCTGTAAACTAATAGTAGGAATTGAAAAAGAAAACCGAATTAAAAACAATATTGATAGATGTGGACAATATAGATAAACATTGATGCAGAAATTAGAAAAAATAACCTAAAAAATTCCATCTTCAAACATTTAAAAGCTGTTGTGGATATTGCCTCTAGTGGATATTGCCTCTTGTGGATATTGGATATCCTATTTAAAACTAATTGACAAAAATACTATATTACTTATTAATAAATAGATATTCTTTTTAAAGTATCCGAAAAATTTTGTGGGGAAAATTTTTTTTGGTAGATTTTGATTATTGATTCTTAATTCTTGTAATATTCTTCAAATATTTAATGCAGTTCTTTTTTAAAGTTATATATATTATTAAAAAAATTCAGGACAAGATAATTGGATATATTTGGTGAAAAAATGAATCAGGATAGTTATTTATTGGAAAGAACTTGGTTTTTTACCAAGAAAATTATTCTAAGCACATAGTTGCCAGCATTTGGCCTATGTCTCTATAATTGTCCACAAGTTCTAAAAACTCTACAATCATTGGATTTAAACCCAATTGAAAATATTTTAAATTTTGAACATTAAAAAAAGACCAAAGACAGAAAATTAAAAAAAAAAAAAGCAGAATTAAAATATTAAAGATTGAAGTGAATAAACATTGATGCAATGTAAAAAAAACTCCATACATTAAAAGCTGTTGTGGGAACTGCAAGACATCCTATTTAATACTAATTGACAAAAATACTACTTTATTTATCAAAATGTAGAAATTATTTTAAGTATACGAAGAGTTTTGTGAGGTATTTTTTTTTTGTTAGATTTTGATTATTTATTTTTCATTCTTGTTATTTTTCTTAAAATATTTAATGCATTTTTTAAGAAAAATTCTCAGATATTAGTAAAATATTTCACATTATGAATCATTAATTTTTATTAATGGATAAAACAGTATTTCATTTGAATTAGTAAATGTACGAAGACTTTTTGGGAGCAATTGTATATAATAATTTTAAAAATTATTATTCTTCGTTTTTTTTTCTTCCCATTTAACATACTAGAGTAGATATATTTTTATTACGAACCGGCTATAAAAATATGTATTTCTGCATAAAATTAATTTTTGTTTACAGTAGTTAATCTTATAATTAGAATATATAATTAATGGAATATATTATAATTTCATGGTAAATGTTTTTACTGTTAAAATTAATTTTTTTATTAAGAAAAGTAAAAATTATAAATTCGAAATTAGTTCTCAATTTAGGTAGAGGAACAAATCATGTGATTTTACTATTCGTAACTTTTACTATGATATTAGTAAATATTTATTTATTGTAAGAAAAACAAATAATGTTACGAAAATATATTAATTTGAAACTTTTCCTTGAATCAAATTGTACAAAAAACACACATATAAAAAAGCAATATTAATTTAATATATACTTTTAATTTTAATTTATTTAAATTTATATGTATTTGTATTTTAATTTTGATATACAGGGATAATTGAAATCTATTTTAAAATTTGTGATAAGTAATCTATGTATATCCATTTTTGGAATGAATAAGTAAATATTGATTGTGCATTTTCTGTAGTTTTGAAGATCCCATCTTATTTTGTTTTTTAAAAATTATTGAAATCACGTGAAAGTATCTTATGAATGTATAATATAAATTAATTAAGTCGACTCTGTTTATAATATTGTGCCGTTTAAATAAACAAAATTGCGTCCTTTACAAGTTAACATATTCATTTCAAAGTGGATTTTTTTGGGGGTTAATTACATTCGTAATTTCTTTTAATTAAATAGTTTGAAGTAATCTCATCTACTGAGAGAAACCTTATAAAGAAATAATTAAAAATTGTAGTTCTAAGCAAATTTAAATTTCTTATCTTGATTAAAAAACATGTGAGTAATTCAATAAGAATTACAAAGAAAAATAAATTATTTGAAAAAAAGAGAATTAGAAAGAAATTCTGTAAACAAGTTGATGTTATTTACCCGGTCTTCAAGTCTTTATTTCAAGGTTTTTATTCATCAATATGTAGAAATTATTTTAAGTATACGAAGAGTTTTGTGAGGTATTTTTGTTAGAGGTCTTCAAGTCAAATGTACCTGGTCTTCAACGAAGTTTTAAAATTCTTTGAATTACAAAACACGTCAGTTTTGCCATCTTGATTTTGATTTCTTTTCTTTTTTTGATTCTGTGAGATGTATAAAAACCCCAAAGAATTGCTGGAAAATCACCAGTCCAGATTCTACTGCTGAACTACTCACAACTTACCAGAACGTCTTTGACATGGCATTCTTTACGGTAAATTGTTTTAGAATATTAATATAGGAATATAATTTATTGATGGATAAACTTTAGGTTTTTCTGGATTTATTAACTTTTGGATTATTTGAATTTATTGACTTTTGGTTTATTTGGATTTATTAACTTTAGGATTATTGGGATTTATTAACATAAGAATTATTAGGATTTATTAATTTTAGCATTAGTAGGATTTATTAACTTCGGGACTAGTAGGATTTATTATCTTTAGGATTATTAGGATCTATTAACTTTAGGATTATTAGGATTTATTAACTTGAGAATTATTAGGATTTATTAACTTGAGGATTATTAGGATTTATTAACTTGAGGATTATTAGCATTTATTATCTTTAGGATTATTCGGATTTATTAACTTGAGGATTATTAGGATTTATTAACTTGAGAATTATTAGGATTTATTAACTTGAGAATTATTAGGATTTATGAACTTGAGGATTATTAGGATTTATTAACTTGAGAATTATTAGGATTTATTAACTTCAGGATTATTAGGATTTATTAACTTTATGATTATTAGGATTTATTAACTTTAGGATTATTAGGATTTATTAACTTGTGGATTATTAGGATTTATTAACTTTTTTTATTTGCTACATCTTATAAAGTCATGACTTAACTTGAAAAATTGATTTCGTTATTCTTGCTTGTAAATGGCTTAAGTTAAAATTTTATGTAAAAAAAAAAAAATTAAATTATACCTTTCAATAATAATAAAAACAAATTTATAATGAAAAGAAAAAAGAATTTATTTCGTAGAAGAAAATCTTATATTTAAAAAATGATATTTTTTAAATAAATGAAATTGCACATGAACTAGTTTTTATTTAGGTTTCTATTGAATAATTTTCCAAAAAATTTTTTTTTTAAAAATGGTCTCTTATTTTATAAAATAATCTGTTATTTTAATTATTAATTTACAAAATTTAGGCACAAACTAAAATATTTGAAAATTTGTATAAAAATTATAATTTAATTAATATTTTAAATAAAACACACTTACAGAAAAAAATTAGATAAGAAGAATTCAAATGATAAACAGCTTAACAAAGAAAAAAAATGGAATTCTCAAAATATATAATAAAAATATATTTGACTAAAGACATGCCCATTATTGACAAATTATTTCACATTATCTGGACATCACTGCCTGGCCGAATATCTGGCTAAAATAGGAATTGTGAACTCCGATAGTGTTTTATGTAAGAAGAAAGAAAATGAATAAAGCCCATCTACTTGTTTGCTCCGGACTGGACTCTTAAATTGCAACAGAATGGTGATTTGTGTACTGTTTACTGGAGGCCCAGGGAAATAAATTAATAGTTTAAAAAAAACTAAAAAACACGCTTTTAGAGTTAATCAAATTAAAAAGTAAAAAATAATTGTTAACATAAGAATAAAATGACTGACGAGAAAATGAATGTCCCTGTTCTAAAAGCGTGGGGTGCTCGATATCAATCGTTATAATTTTTCACTGATTTCATTCCGAAATGCAGATTTAGTTTTAAAATGTCTTATAAAGCACCCCACGCTTTTAGAACAGTGACATTCATTTTCTCCTCAGTCATTTTATTCTTATGTTAACAATGATTTTTTACTTTTTAATTTGATTAACTCTAAAAGCGTGTTTTTTTAGTTTTTTTAAACTATTAATTTATTTTTTACTTTTTAGTTTGATTAACTCTAAAAGCGTGATTTTTAAGTTTTTAAACTATTAATTAATTTTTTACTTTTTAAACATTCAGGTGAAACTAATATAATAGCGTATTAAAAAGAATCAACTGTTTTCTTTCTGAAAGATGCCTGTAAATGTATCTTTGCAGCTTAAATAGTGTAAATGAGGAGAAACAGATCTCCAGGGGAAAATACATACATACATACATACATACATACATACATACATACATACATACAAACATGCAGGTGAAGCTAATAAAAGTGTATTAAAAATGTCCTGACCAAACGAAATTTTATTAGGGTGCTTTTAACTTTTTTCATTTTTATCCTTAGTACATTAAATTTATTTTTGTTTTTTAAGTCCTTTGGTAATTTTTGTTATTGAATGTTTGGTCTTTTCCCTTTGTAATTTTGATTTGTTTATGTGTTCTTTTTGTTTCAACGGTAAGTAGCCCAATTTGTATGAAGGGAGTTCCTATAAAGCCACAGGTAACAACAACATTATTTTAATAAGGAGTTTCTCCAAAAATACTTTAGTGTGTGGTCACTTTTGTAAAGTGTCCTTTCGCAGCCTCCTAGCAATTTTTAAAATAAAATGAGTCCTTCTTTTTTTTAAAATTGCTTTATTTTATTCAGAATAACGTGGAGATGATATTAAAAAATATTGTTATATAGAACTTCAACTCCAAGCCACAGCGCCTTTTCTATAATTTTTAAAGTACACAAACAGTTGTTCCTCTGAAGATTATTTTTGCTTCTTTTTCTATGTTTTACTATGGGAATGGCACATTTCTTGTTCTATTCTAACTGTTTTTAAGTCTCTTTGGTACTTTTTTAAGAATGTCAGGTCTTTCCCTTTGTAGTTTCGATATTTGTGTATATGTTCTTTTTGCTTCTATCTTAAGTGGCTAAAATTTTATGGATTAATTCCAGTAATGCCATAGGTAAAGAACATTTCTCACTATTCCTTTTTACATTTTCTTTAGATTGCATTGTTTTCTTTTTACGCATTGTATTTTTACCTATTAAATGAGAAACTCATATAAATCTGCATGTTTACAAAAGTTTTATAAGCCTACAATTATTTTGTATTTCCTTAAACTTACTGATTAGTTTTATTTTTCAGATCACACTAGCAGCCCTTTTGGTTATTCAGTATGCTTCAGCTATAGGCCCTTTGGTTTTTGGTGGCGACTATGGAGGAATGGCTAACGAAGTAAATATTACATACGTGAAATGTTATTTTATGTATTTGAATCTAAAGTTTAAAAGTCATTGATTGTTTTATTGAATATATTGTTTTACATCAGGGGCATGATTGTTAAGTGAAATATATAAATTTTTGTATTATAAATATATTACTTCAATTAACATGATACGATTTTGAAAAAAAATAGGCTGATTAATTCTGAACTATAAAACTAGTAGCAGACACTTAATTGGCCAACCCCTACTCGATAGCAGACACTTAACTGGTCAACCTCTACTCGATAGCAGACACTTATCATTTGATCACGTGATTCAAAAGCATTCTTCTCCGACGTCTTTTAATAACATTCTCCGTAATACAAAGATCTTGGGGGCCTGATGGTCGAATGGCTAGAGCGCCTGGCGTTCGGTACCGCAGGTATCTGCTTCGAAACCAGGCGGTGCCATGGATCTTTGTAGTGGTTAGGAATCCACTTTAAGCTGTAGGTCCCGGTATCAAATGACAGTAGAGCATCGCTGAGCCCAATCAGACTTCTTTTCACCCACATCATTCCCAAACTGTAAACGGGCAACTCAGCTCTAGGCGCAGTGATGTGATGTGATAGTAGTAGTAATACAAAGACCTACAAAAGAGGAGAAGAGGTGTTTCGCTTTCTATAGAATAATTCTCTAGAAAATCAAAGATAATTCTGCCAATTAATATGATACGATTTTGAAAAAAAAAAGGTTGATTATTTCTGATTTGTAAACTTGGTCAAACCTTTATTAGTAGCAGACACTTATAGTTTGATCAAGTGACTCAAAAGCAATCATAATCTGACGTCTATTAATAACAATTCCCGTAATACAAAGACCTACAAAAGAGGAGGAGAGGTTTTTTCTTCCTTTAGATAAAAAGCATTATTCTCTAGAAAAATTATTGATAATTCTGCTTCATTTAAGGACTTGGCATTGCATAGCGAATAAAAATCCATCAGCAATAATGCAGATGATTCAATTTCAGGCCCCCAAGCCTTTCGCAATGTCCTATCAGGCCAACGGAGACGGTGCTACGTCTTTCAGGAGTGAGCAAGGGACGCCAGTGGAAATGTTAGAGGAAGCTACGGTTACAGGGACGCCCAGGGACTGTACAGGACGGTCGAGTACTCTGCCGGACAGGGAGGACTCAAGGCCGCTGTTAAGACCAACGAACCAGGAATGGATGGCAAGGAAAATCCTGCTGACGTCATCATGAACGTCCAACCAGGCCCCAGCAGGAATCCAGGACAGGTACACCAGGATGTCTTCTGGTATGGGTGGACTAGGTGAGAAATTTTTCTTTACTAAAATTGAAACAAAAATAAGGTGATCAAAATGTTGGAAGAACTGCAATACAAGTCGGGACAAAATTATTTGATTACCCATGCAGTATCTCACAACACATATCTTTATGTTTTTAATATATGCTAAGAAATAATAATTATCTTTATAATAAAGACACAACTTGTCGGCCATTGATAAAAGGCGTAACTTACAAAGGAATGGATCCCTAATTTCAAATGGGGTAATGTTACACCTGTTAATGCAAGTTACAAGTTACTAGGGTAATATTACCAACAGTTAATGCAACGCACTTGTCTTGGTAGCATGTGTTGCCTTAACTGTTGGAAAAAGTGAATTTTTGAACATTGGGATTAAATATAATTATAAGTTCGTGTTGAACGACGTAATAAAATTTGCACAATGTTTTATTTATGAATAACAATAATCAATTCGTTTTTTAAAATTATGCAAATTATGTTTATTACTTATATTCATGTAAAGCATACTGTAATACATGTAAAAATGATATAGATACTGTACTTAAGAAAACAACACTTAGGATAGAAAATTATAAAAATTTGACCAGACATAAAAATACCTGGTAACACCGCCAAATTTGGAAATCTTGGGTAACTAAAGCTATGAGTAGTCAAACTATGAATGATAAATCCTAATTTGATAAATAATCTAACACATAATCTTAAACAAATTATGATTATTACTTATATTCATGCAAAGCACACTGTAATACATGTAAAAATGACATAGATACTGTACGCAAGGAAAGAACACTTAGAATGGAAAATTATAAGAATTTGAACAGACTTAAAAATGCCTGGTAACGCCAAATTTGGAAAGCTTTTGCAACTGTGGGCCTGTAGAATGAGTGATGAAAAGACTTATATTTCCTAACAAATGTATTATATTTTTAAAAGATGTAATGATTATGCTGTTATCTGATGTTTATAATATGGTGAAATGTGTATGCTAGTACATAAATACAACAGGGCATGTTTTTATAACATATTTGTAAAAATGATGCTTGACTAACTTATGCATATTGGCATCGCAATTAAATTTACATATGTATATACAAATTAAATTATTACTTATATTTCTGTAAAGCACATTGTAATACATGTAAAATGACATAAATACTGTATACATAAGGAAAAAACACACATTAGAAAAATTATAAGAATTTTACCAGACATAAAAATGCATATAACCCATCAAATTTGGAAACTTTGGGCAACTATAGAACTATAATGACGAAATATTTTGTAACAAACGTATTATATTTTTAAAAGATGTAATGATTATGCCGCTATCTGACTTTTATAATATGGGGACATGTGTATACCCTGGCATATAAGTACTACATGGCATGTTTATATAACATTAGCATATTTGAGAAAATGATGTTCGATTAAATTATGCATATTGGCATCATAATTAAAATAACTTATGTGTATACACAATAAAATTTGTCTAACATTTAATCTAACATTTAATAATACAAATTAAATCTATTAAATTACAAGTGGTTAGATAATAGATTTCTCTACATATTTGATATGTATATGGTTTCTCTATTTAGATTTGATATGTGTATGGTTTCTCTACATAGATTTGATATGTATATGGTTTCTCTACATAGATTTGATATGTATATGGTTTCTCTACATAGATTTGATATGTATATGGTTTCTCTATAGGTGTCAGGGGAGCAGCAGGTATAGGAAGAGCACAAGTCATAAGTGGCACAGTTATATATTAAATTTTCCTGGACTTTTCTCGGATTTCTGTACAACTATCGATGCTCAAATAAAGGAATGGCTTAATTTGATCTGCAGGGGATTTGGTTATCTTCAAGTTCATTTGTTCTTTAACGCAATACTGTGCTGAATTGTCCAAATGCTAGTATAAGTAGCTAAGCTTAAATATTTATAAAATATTTCAGAGTATTTTATAAAATGAACACGCGTCCTTTGCAATCATCTTTCCTCTAATATTAATAATTAGGTTATGCAACTAAAAGTATATTGAGTTATTTTGATATGTTTTAGTTATATAATGAATCAATGAATACTGAATTTTGTTTGCCTTTTTGGTGTTATATAATTAAAGTAGTTGCTTTATCTATCAGCATCTCTTATCTACTTCGCTTTATTTGGTGGTTGCTGGTGCTTTTTCGGGTATTACTGAATTGTGTTATTTATGTGATTTCATTATTTATGTAAAAATAAAATTGAAATAAAGATATGTTTTTATGAAAACTTTCATCTCATATTCAATTATATTTCATTATCACGATTAGTGTTTTGCACGCACCTGTTTATAACGACTTCAATGCACATGACTGTCTGATGGTCAATTGGTTAGAGATCTGGTCTTTGTTATCACATACTTCAGGTTCGAATCCTGGCAGTGGCATGGATGTTTGTGAGTGGTTCGGAATTCACGTTAAACTGCAAATCCCGTTCTAATTAGCCCAGATTGTGTAAAAAATGACGGAACAGCGACAAACCAAATGGAATTCAGATAATGAACATTGATGTTCAAATAAAAATTTAATTTTCAAATTATCAAACTATTTTGTGCATTTCAAGCAAATTTAAACTATTTCACGCAATGGAACATCAAAACGTCGTTCTTCAAATATCTTAAACGTTCTCCACACACTCAATTTAAGCTTAATCGCAAAGGATTCTGAAATTTAAACACAGATAAATATTAACCTTGTGTATTTAAATCGGGCCGAAATGTAAACGCACAATTACAATCATCAAATAGAAAAAAAGTTATCTATCAAAATGAACAAAGTTTGTCGGTAGCTATTCAATTAACATTCAGTTTAAATTTATATTCATAAAATATGTATAAACAAACAAAATAATATTTAAAGTGTTCTCCATTCAAAAATTGGGCAGTATCTATTTTCATTGTATAATGCATTATATATCAAAATGTTATTTATGTTTTTAAATTTTACTGTTGAATACGTTACCGCTAAGAAAAGGAATTGTAGGTGACTAATGATTGTTAATAGATATTTACGATTTTATGTTATAGTGCAGCGATGATCAATTTTGTGATGGCCATGGCCCTCATACACTCACGTTACTTGGACGCTCTAGCGTATATATACACTGATTGCGTATTTATATATTGACTCTCAAAATTTTATATACAATTACAAATTTCAATAAAATAATGCTCTATCTTTAACAAAAATTAATATTTAAGAATTTTCCTTCCTCCCCCAAATATCTAGTGTACATATGTTTTATTTCTTTATACAATAGCCCTCAAAAATGCTGATACACTTATGAATTTCAATAGAATAATGCTCATATTTAGTAAAAATTAATATTTAAGAATGGACTTTTTAAATAATATAAATTTTTCTAAACAAAGCTGCTTTAAATTTTTAAAAGGAAAAGTAAGAAGAAAATTTGTAACAGAGGAGGTTTACTCATTAATATAGGATATTAGGCAAAAAACATAAAAATAAGGCATATTTGCACGAAATAAATACAATAATTATTTTAATCAGTCAAAAAGATAAATAAATATAAGCATAATATCAGAAGATTATTTACCATCTTTAACTAATGTCTTTCTTTCTTCGATGCTTTAGTGGTGTCATACATTTCTTGGTGTAAGTATAGAATATCCTCAAAAGTTATACATAGATTATTTACAATAACTATTACAGCACTGTGCCTAAATTCTTGATGTTGATTTAAGAATTCGGGGATCATGTAAATGTAACAAGGGGGCTGAAAAGTTCATAGGTTGACGCACAGATGGCGCTATTAGTCATAAATCCATATTATTTTTAGCTAGCCCTAATCTTCAAAATACACGTGTATAAATTTGACAGCTGTTTCACTATTGTATGTGAGTTATAGCATTTTTAGTGAAGCAACTTTTGTTAGTTTGAAAAATGGATAAAAAGGAATTTCGTGTGTTAATAAAGCATTGCTTTTTTGGCAAACAAAAATACTATTGAAGCCAAGGCTTGACTTGATAAACATTATTCGGACTTTTCACCAAGAAAATCAACCGTAGAGAAGTGGTTTTGCTAAATTTAAACGAGGCGAAATGAGCACCGAGGACGATGCACGCATAATTTTTGATAACCGTAAAGGGAAGTAGATTGAAATAGCTGAGACCCTAAAGATATCAAAGGAGCGTGTTGGACATATCGTGAATGAATATTTGAATATGCGAAAGCTCTGTTCAAAGTGGGTGCCGCGCGAGCTCACAAATCGACCCAAAACAACAACGAATTGATGATTTTAAGCAGTGTCTGAAGCTGTTCAATCGTAATAAACCCGAATTTTTGCGTCGATATGTGACAATGGATGAAACAGGGCTCTATCATTTCACACCGGAGTCAATCTACAGTCAGCCGAGTGGGATGAACACTAAAAATGCTATAACTCACATACTAAGAGTGCAACAGCTGTTAAATTTATACACGTGTCTTTTGAAGGTTAGAGCTAACTAAAATACTAGTAGCGCCATCTATGTGTCAGCCTACGAACTTTCCTCCCACCTGTTATTGTTATAGTAGCTTTTAATGAAAGTTCTTCCAACCAAAAAGGTAGCCTTTGGTGGTTTTCACTGTTCTCTTCGGAGCCGAGCGTAAGGGAGTTCCAATTTATCGTGATGTGTTCTCAGCATAAGTTTTGCGAATTCGAACCAAGTGCTTTGGTTAGGAAGTTAAACGCACCGTCTATCAGGCTGATAATTACAAAGACTAAGCCTTAATAAAATTGTAAATTGTAACTGTTGATAATAAAACATAGCAATTAAAACGACACAAAAATTCATAAATTATTTTCAAATAAGATCCCAAGTTCACTTCAAGAAAACTGAGAACTTGTCGTTTATAGTATAATAATTCCGGCACCAACTGTAAAAGTTGAATTGCAGTTTTTAATAGTTGCTCCATAGAAAATTCTTGGTTTATAGAAGTTTTGTCGAATACTTCTGCAGAAAAATTTCGCCAAGAACGCCAAATTGAGGATACTTTTATTATGCACACTTTCTATTTAGCTTACTAAAATGTACATTATTTTATTTAAGTTTTGTTGAAAAATGACTTAATAATACTGAATTTGCTTTTTGAAACAAATACTTGCATGAACAAAATAATTGCTTTTCATGAAACAAAGCAATTTTAATAACAAATATATAATTATGCAATACATATTCATAAAAATATTCAATTGTATTGAAAGATAAGCTAAAACCACTATAGCAATTAAAACTAAACTATAATAGATATTTAAAAGACAATCTTTAGCAATATGTGTTGCAAACTCATTAAGATATAGCATTAAACAGAGACTAACATTGAGGCACTATTTTTTAAGGCCAGAAAGCATATATTGCAAAGTACTGCAAAAGATTTAACATGTTATCTTTTAAACTCCCAAACCAAAATATGAAAAGTGACTCTAAACCATACTACAAAACATTTCAAGCAAAAGCCAAATTCTCCAGAAAATTCCTGAGGATTAAAGTTATTCATAAATTATTTCAAGAGTTAAGGGGCCCAAACTACCATTTTTCCGTCAAAATATGCACATTTGGAATTTCCTTGCTGCACTTTTTTGATTGCGCCATGAAGCCCTAACCAGGACAACATCATGCTCACACATGATAATAGATATTCAATCGTAAATAAAATTTCTAATGCCGTAATTATAAGCGTCGTTTCATTAATCAACAAACTAATAAAATAAAAAAAAAATTTAAATAAAAGTTAACATTAGATTCCAAATATGAAAAAAAAAAAAAAAATGAGAAAAAACAAGTAAAACTGAACAATAAATAAATAATTTAAAATTTGCTGATGATCTCTCAGCAATCAAAATATTTCTATTAGTATTGTTCAAAAAGTAACAAAAACACAAAAATATTAAAATTACTACAAAGTAAATTTCAGTATTTTATTTATCAATAAAAGTATTTTTTAAAGTATTTTATTATAAAAGTATTTTATTTATCAATAACAGTATTTCTAAAAGTATTTTATTTATTAATAAAATTACTACAAAATAAATTTCAATATTTTATTTATCAGTAAAATTACTACAAAGTAAATTTCAATACTTTATTTATCAATAAAATTACTACAATGTAAATTTCAATATTTTTCAAAATTTCTAATACCTCTACTTCAGTTATTGAATTTAAAACAGAACACATTTGGTGAAAATTAAATGACAGACACGACATTAAAAACAGAGGATGGTGAGTATTTGAATATTTAACAGAATATTACAGACACGGCATTAAAAGACCGTATTAAAAACATTAAAGATCGAAGTGGATAAACATTGATTAACAGAAATTATAAAATAAACAAACAAATCCCCATCCTCAGACATTTAAAAGCTGTTGTGGATGCAGCAAGATAACCTATTTAATACTAGTTGACAAAAATGCTACCTTGTTCAATTCCTTCTATTAGCTCACACTCTCCCTAAATATATCTTGTTCAAATTTTCAATCGTTAATAAAATACGTTTTATTCATCCACTCAAGTTCAAATACAATTTTTTTTGAACTTGTATTGGATGACAATTGATGTTAATACAGTTTTTCAAATATTAATTCAGTAATTAAATTAAATTAATCAATTTTAGATTTTTGAAGATTTAAGTTGCATATATCTACCAATAGATGGCACTAGATAAACTTAAAAAAATGAATGAAAATTATTTATAAAGGGCTTACTGCAATATAGTGAAAAAAAAAAGTATGATTTGACTTTAAATTTTTTTTTTTTATATTACTTGTTTATCTATATGTAGAATTTTTTTAAATACGAAAGAGTTTTTGTGAGATATTTTTTTGTTAAATTTTGATAACTGATTTTTAATTTTTGTTATTTTTAAAAATATTTAATGTTTTTTTTTTAAATAAATTCATAGATAATAAAAGTTTTTTGCATACATACCCATTTTAAAATACGGTATTTTTTTTCCCTAGCGCGCATGCTCATATGAAACATTATTACAGATACACATGCGCAATTTCCTATGAGCATGAGCGCTAGGAAGAAAAAATACCGTATTTTTAAAAATACGGTATGCAAAAACCCTATTATTCAAAAAAATTACATTATGAATCATTAATTTTTATTAGTGGATAGAACAGTATTTAATTGAAATTATTGAGTGTACGAAGACTTTTCGAGCAAATGTATATCACAATTTTAAATTATTGTTCTTTGTTTTACTTTCTATTTAATATACTAAATTAGATATTTTTTTAATACGAACCGGCAATAAAAAATATGTATTTCTGCATAAAATTAATTTTTATATACAATACTTAATCTTATAATAAAAATATATAATTAATGGAAAATATTATGATTTAAAAAATGTTTTTATTGTTAAAAGTAAGTTTTTTTTATTAAGGAATGTAAACATTATAAATTCGTAATTAATTCTCAATTTAACTAGAGGAACAAATCATGTGATTTTTCTATTCATAACTTTTACTATGATATTAGTAAACATTTATTTATTGTAAGAAAAAAAAAAAGTAATGTTACGAAAATATATTAATTTGAAACTTTTACTTGAATCAAATTGAACGAAAACATACATATAAAAAGCAATATTAATTTAATATATACATTTAATTTTAAATTATTTAAATTTATATGTATTTGTATTTTAATTTTTGATATACAGGGATAATTGAAATCTATTTTAAAATTCGTGATAAGTAATCTATGCATATCCATTTTTGGAATGAATAAGTAAATATTGATTGTTCATTTTCTCTAGTTCTGAAGATCCATTCTTATTTTATTTTTTAAAATTATTGAAATCACGTGAAAGTATCTTATGAAAGTATAGAATAAATTAATTAAGTCGACCCTGTATACAATATCGTGACGTTTAAATAAACAAAATTGCGTCCTTTACAGAGTTAACATATTCATTTGAAAGTGGATTTCTTTAGGGTTAATTGCATTTTTCTTTTCTTATAATTAAATAGTTTGAAGTAATCTCATCTACTAAAAGAAACCTTATAAAGAAATAATTAAAAATTTTAGTTCTAAGCAAATTTAAATTTCTTATCTTGATAAAAAAAACACGTGAGTAATTTAATGAGAATTACAAAGAAAAAATAAATTATTAAAAAAAAAAGAGAATTAGAAAGAAATTTAGTAAACAAGTTCATGTTATTTACCTGGTCTTCAACGGAGTCTTAAAATTCTTTGAATTACAAAACACGTGAGTGCTGCCATTTTGATCTTGATTTCTTTTCTTTTTTTTTGATTCTGTGAGATGTATAAAAAACCGAAAGAAATGTTGCATATTCACCAGTCCAGATTTTTACTGCTGAACTACTCACATCTTTCCAGAACGTCTTTGACATGGCATTCTTTACGGTAAATTGCTTTAGAATATCTTTAATAATGTAGGAATATAATTTATAGATGGGTATTTAACTTTATTTATTAACTTTAGGATTTATTGACTTTGGGATTTATTAACTATAGGATTATTAGGAATTAGTAACTTTTGGATTATTTAAGATTTATTAACATTAGGATTATTAAGATTTATTAACTTTAAGTTTATTAGAATTTATTAACTTTACGATTATTAGGATTTATTAATTCTGGGATTACTAGGATTTATTAACTACAGCATATAAAGTCTTTAAGACTTAACTTGAAAAACCGATTTCATTATTCTTGCTTGTAAATGGCTAAAATTTTAAATTTTAGCCATTTTGTAACGTTAAAATTTTATGTAAAAATTAAATTAAATATTTTGATAACAATAATACATATTTAGAACGAAAAAGTACAAAAAAATATTTTCGAAGAAGGAGATGTATTTAAAAATATTTTTTAAATAAATGAAATTGCATATGAACTAGTTCCTATTTACACTCAAGAGCCAAAATATTATGACTACCTGTCAATAACGAGTTGGCCCACCTTTGGCGCGCAACACATCTTCTACCGCCTTGGCATGGATTAATACCACCACTTAATACCAGTTAAATACCACTTCCACCTGATCACGGGCCTTCCACGTCATCCAGGCGAGTTCATTGCAAAATGTAGGGGTGGTCATAATGTTTTGGCTCTTGAGTGTAGATTTACACTGAAGAAATTTCAAAAAAAAAAAAAAAAATTTAAAAAATGGTCTCTTATTTATAAAATAATCTGTTACTTTTTAATTAATTTACACCTCCATATTTAAAAATTTCGACATAAACTAAAATAATAGAAAATTTGTAAAAAAAATTATAATTTAAATAATTTTTAAATTTAACATACTTACAGAAAAAAATTAGATAAGAAAAAAATTAAAATAATCAACAGCTTAAAAAAAAAAAAAATTGGAATTCTCAATAATATATAATGAAAATATATTTGACTAAAGGCATTATTGATAAATTATTTCACTTTATCTGGACACAACTGCCTAGGCGAACATTTGGCCAAAATAGAGATTGTGAACTTCTGAAAGATGTTTTTATGTAAGATAGATAAAATGAATAAGTCACATCAACTTGTTTGCTGGGGATTGACTCTAACTTACAACCGAATGATGATTTGTGTACTCTTTACAGGATGGCCAGATAAAACATGTTCTGATCACACGAACTTTTATTAGCTTTTTAACCTTTTTATCTTTTGAAGATTTAATTTATTTTTTAATAAATTTGTAAAAAAAATATGTATGTTTACAAAAGTTTAATAACTCTATAATCCTTTTATATTCCTTTAAAATTGCTGATAATTTTTTTTTTGTTTTTCAGATCACATTAGCAGCCCTCTGTGTGTTTCAGTATGCTTCAGCTATAGGCCTTGGCGGTGTTCCTTTGGGTCTTGGCGGCGGATATGGAGGAATGAGTAACGAGTAAATATTACATAAATGAAATATTATTTTATGCAGTTGAATCTAAAGTTTAAAAAGTCATTGAATGTTTTTGACCATAATGTCATGTCATAATCAAATATATATTTGTTAAATGAAATACATAAATTTTTGTATTATAAATGTATTACTTCAATTAATTCTACACTGTTTTGAAAAAAATGCTGATTAATTCTGAATTATAAAACTGGTCATACCTTTCTTAGTAGCAGACACTTAACTGGCCAACTCCTACTCGGTAGCAGATACTTATTATTTGATCATGTGATTCAAAAGCAATCTTAATCTGACGTCTATAAATAACATTTCCCGTAATACAAAGACATACAAAAGAGGAGGAGAGGTGTTCAGCTTTCTTTAAAAATAAAGAACGCAATTCTCTAGAAAATCAAAGGTAATTCTGCTTCAAAGATAGTAATATCCAATTAATACGATACGGTTTTGTAAAAAAAAGGCTGCTTAGTTCTGAATTATAAAAATGGTCAAATCTTTCTTAGCAGCAGACACTATCTTTTGATCACGGGATGCAAAAAAATCTTCTTCTGACGTCTATTAACAACATATCCTTTAATAAAAAGATTTACAAAAGAGAGGAGAGAGGTGTTTTTCTTTAGAATAAAGAGCATATTTCTCTAGAAAGTCAAAGATAATTCTGCCAATAAATACGATACGAACTTGAAAAGAAAATGACTGATTAATTCTGAATTATAAAACTGGTTAAACCTTTCTTAGTAGTAGACACTTAACTGGTCAAATCTCACTTGGTAGTAGACACTTACCTTTTTGATCACGGGATTCAAAAGCAATCTTCCTCTGACGTTTATTAATAACATTTTCCGTAATACAAAGACCTACAAGAAAGTAGGAGATTCATTTCGTTTATTTTAGAATAAAGAGAATTATTCTCTAGAAAATCATAGACCTGTTTCATTTAAGGACTTAGCATTAAGGAATAAGCAAAAAATACAACAGCAATAATGCAGATGATTCAATTGCAGGCCCCCAAGCCTTTCGCTGTGGCCTATCAAGCCAACGGAGATGGAGCTACGTCCTTCAGGAGTGAACAAGGAGACGCCAGTGGGAATGTCAGAGGAAGCTACGGTTACAGGGATGCCCAGGGACTGTACAGGATGGTCGAGTACTCTGCTGGACAGGGTGGATTCCAGGCCGCTGTCAAGACCAACGAACCCGGTGTGGATGGCAAGGAAAATCCTGCTGACGTCATCATGAACGTCCAACCGGCTCCAGCAGGAATCCAGGATAGATACACCAGGATGTCTTCGGGTATGAGTGGACTAGGTGAGAAATTTTTTTTTCTATACTAAAATTGAAACAAAATGAGATAATCAAAAGTTTGGAAGATTTGTAATACAAATCGACAAAATAATTATTTGATTGCCCGTGTAGCATTTCACAACAGATATATAGATATGTATTATCTTGTTAATAAAGCCACAATTTGTAAGCCACTGATAGAAGGAGTAACTGACATAGGAATAGATCTCCAATTTCAAATGATTCCCATTGGTAACATGCTTTGCATTAACTGTTGGTAAAAGGTGAATTGTTGACGATTGTGATTAAATATAATTATCAGCTCTTGTTGAACTAGGTAATAAAAGGTGCATAATTTTTCATTTATGTACTAAAATTGGGATAAAAGTAGATAATCAAAAGGTGGGATGAACAGCGATGCAAATCCGTACAAAAATTATTCGATTACCCGTGCAATATTTCACAACCGATCTTTTTATGATTTTAATATATGATAAAACAGGCATTATCTTTCTAATAAAGCCACAATTTAAAGATCTTTGATAGAAGCTATAATTGATAGATCGGAATAGATCCCTAATTTCAAATGATTCCCATTAGTAACATGCGTTGCATTATTTGTTGGAACAAATGACGATTATGATTAAATATAATTATCAGCTAGTGTTAAACTTTATAATAAAAGTTGAATATTTTTTTTCCTTTTGTGAAGAAAAATAATCAATTTGATTTTTAACCGTCTCAACAAATTATGATTATTATTTATATTTCACACTGTAATACACGTAAAATGACATAGATACTGTATACATAAGGAAAGAACACTTAGAATAGAAAATTATAAGAATTTGACCAGATATAAACATACCTGCCAACGCCAAATTTGGAAAGATTGGGTAACTATGGGTAGTCAAACTATGAATGATAAATCATAATTTGATTATTAATCTAACAAATAATCTTAAACAAATTATGATTATTACTTATATTTCTGTAAAGCACACTATACTATAATACATTTTGAAATGACATAGATACTGTATGCAAGGAAAGAACAATTAGAACAAAAAATTATGAGAATTTAACCAGACATAAAAATGGTTGATAATAATGATGAACATAAACGCCAAAATGACATAAACGCCAAATTAGGGAAGCGTAGGTAACTGTACATAGTCGACCTACGTATGAGAAATATACCTTGATAAATAACCTAAAAAATAATGTTAAACAAATTATGATTATTACGTATATTCATGCAAAGTACACTGTAATACATGTAAAAATGATAGATACTGTGAATAAGAAAAAAATACTTAGAATAGAAAATTATATGAATTCTACTAGACATAAAAAAAGCTTGGCAACACCAAATTTTGAAAACTTAGGCTACTGTGGGCCGTCGAATTATGAATGATGAAATAGACTAATATTTTGTAACAAACTTATTATATTTTAAAAAAAGATGTAAGGGTTATGCAGTTATCTGACGTTTATAATATGGTGCCATTTGTATACCATGGTATATAAGTACAATATGATATGTTTCTAAAACATTAGCATATTTGTGAAAATGATGCTTGATTAATTTATGCATATTTGCATCCCAGTTAAATTTATTTATGTATATATAAATTATAATTATTACTTATATTTCTGTAAAACACACTGTAATATACATAAAAATGACATAGACACTATATAAGGAAAAACACTTATGCTGTTATCTGATGTTTATAATGGGGGGACATGCGTATACCACAGTATATAAGTACAGCATGGAATGTTTTTATAATGTATATTTGTAAAAATGATGCTTGATTAACTTATGCATATTCGCATCACAATTAAAATATCATTATGTATATACTGAATAAAATTTGTCTAACATTTTAAATAAAATAAAATATATTATTTAACAGTATGTGGTTTCTCTGTAGGTGTTTGGGGAGCAGCAGGTTTGGGAGGTGGCAAATTTGGAAAGTAAAAGTGTCAAAATTGGATAGTAAATTTTCCTGGACTTTTCTCTGATTTCTGTACAAATACCGATGCTCAAACAGAGGAATGGCTTAATTTGATCTGCAGGAGATTTGGTTATCTTCATGATCATTTGTTATATCACGCAATACTGGACTGAATTGTCCAAATGCTTGTATAAATAGCTATGCTTAAATATTTATAAAATATTTCAGAATATTTTATAAAATGAAATAATTCTTTAAAAAAGTGAATGTGTATAGTCTTTGAAACATGACTGCATATACTTCCTTTGTAATCATCTTCTTCTAATATTAAGATGTTATATAATTAAAAATGTGTTATTTTGATATGATTTAATTGTATAATGAATTAAAAAGTATTAAATTTTGCTTACCGATGGTGTTCATTAATTAAAGTATCATTGCTTTATCTATCAGCATTTCTTATCTGCTTTGCTTTATATGGTGGTTGCTGGTGTTTTTAGGGTATTACTGACTTGTTATGTATTTATGTTATTGAATTATTTGTGTAAAAATTGACATTGAAATAAAGATATTTATATATTTTTATGAAAGCGTTCATCTCATATTCATTATTATTTTTACCTCACCAAAACAATCCGCTAAACTAGAAAAAAATTTCATATAAAATTTTTTATCCTTTGTAGTCGAATGGGCTGTAAAAATGAGATTTCCAAAGAAATGGGATGTAGAGAGTTAATTCAAAAAATTACCTTAATACTTTTATTTACATATTACAATGACGATATGACACAAAAATATTATTAAAAATACAGACACATCTACCAGACAACCACATCAAACCCGCATCTACCACGGAGGACTATCAACAACGAAGACCAGTACCGAAGTGCGGGGAGAAAAGTTCTAACACCGAAGTACGGTTACAGTTCAAAAGTGGAGTGGTAAACGAGTTCAAGTGGTAAATAATTCAAAAATTTTAGATATATACTGGATTTTCAACAATTATATTTCATTAACAAGATTAGTGTTTTGTACACACCTGTTTATAACAATTTCCATACACATGGCTGCCTGATGGCCAACTGACTAGCTTTCTGGCTTTTGGTACCACAGGTTTCAGGTTTGAATCCTGGCAGGGACATGGATGTTTGTGTTGGTTCGGAATTCATGTTAAACAGTAAGTCCCGTTCTAATTAGTCCAAAGTTTGCATAAGATGAATGAAGAGAAACAAACCAAACCAAATTCAGATAAATGAACATTGATGTTGAAATAAAAGAAATTAATTTTCAAATTATCAAACTATTTTGTGCATTTCAGGCAAATTTAAACAATTTTAAGCAAAAGAACATCAAACATCGTTCTTAAATATTTAAACGTCACCACACTATGATTAATCAGCAAGATTAAGTTTCAATAAACGTATTTAAATCAGGCCGAAATGTAACGCACAATTACAATCAGCAAATAGAAAAAAGTTAACTATCAAAATCTATCTATTATTAGCTAGCTATTTAATTAAAATTCAGTTCAAATTTATATCCATAAAATATTTATAAACAAACAAAATAATATTTAAAAATGTTTTCCATTCATAAAATTGAACAATATTTTTTCATTGTATAATGCATTATATCTCAAAAAAATATATATTATGTTTTTAAATTCATTTTTACTGTTGAATAAGTGACCGCTAAGAACAGGCGTTGTAGGCGGCTAATGATTGGTCAGAGAATAGATATTTACGACTTTATGTTATGGTGTCACGATGATCAATTTTGTGGAGGACCACGGCCTTCATACACACGTCTTGTTGTCCTCCCTCCCCCCAAAAATCTAGCATACATATATTTTATTTGTTTATACAGTAGCTCTCAAAAATGTTCATACACTAACGAATTTCAATAGAATACTGCTTCATCTTTAATAAAAATTAATATTTATTTATAAAGAATTTTTAATAATATAATTTTTCTTAACAAAGCTGCATTGAATTTTTGTACATATTGTTGTGATAGACTTTTTGGATGCCAATCTTAACGTTTTTATGCAATTTTTTTTTAAATTTAATATTCAACAGATAAAGTTGAATTATCTGAGAGAAATGATATAAAATTGCAAATATTTTATCATTATTTCAGTAATTATTAAACATAACTTTGTTTTTATATTATTACAAAACAAACATTTAAAACTTTTTAAAAACGAACAATTTAAAGGAATAAAGATAATCGAGACAAAGATATTTAGGTGAAAAAACGAACTGATTAAGACTTTTGACTGGATTTAATTAGCTTCTGTGCACTGAGAAAATTTGTAACAAAGGAGGCTTATTCATTGCTATATGATGTTGAACACAAAAAACTAAAAATAAGGCATATTTACACAAATTAGATATAATAATTATTTTAATCAGTTAAAAATTATTAACTAAATGTAATTATATAATATCAAAATATTATATCATCTTCACCTTGATATCTTTCTGTAAAGCTTTAATAACGGCATCATTTTTCCCCGTCTATAGATTATCCACAAAAGTAGTAAATAGATTAATTACAATAACTACTACACTACAGCAATGTACCTAGATCCGAGATGTGAATTTACGAATTTCGAGAATCATGTAATGCATTGTTATAGCAACTTTTAAAAAAAGTTCCTCAACAAAAGTAGTTTTTTCACCTTTCTCTTCGAGCCGAGCGTAAGAAAATTCTAATATATCGTGACATACACTGAAGTGACAAGTCATGGGATACCTCTTAATATCGTGTCGGCCCTCCTTTCGCCCGGCGATTAGCAACTCGACGTGGCAGGGACTCAACAAGTCGTTGGAAGTCTTCTGCAGGAATATTGAGCCATGCTGTCTCGATAGACGTCCATAATTGTGAAATCTTTGAGGGTGCAGGATTTTGGGCACGAACAGACCTCTCGATGATGTCCCATAAATGCTCGATGGGATTCATGTCGGGCGATCTAGGCGGCCAGATCATTCGTTGGAATTGTCCAGAATGTTCTTCAAACCAATCGCGAACAGTTGCGGCCCGGTGACATGGCGCATTGTCATCCATAAAAATCCCATCTTTGTTTGGGTACATGAAGTTGAAGAATGAAGTTCATCCAAGTAGCTGAACATAAGCATTTCCAGTCAATGTTCGGTCCAGTCGCACCAGAGGACCAAGTCCATGCCATGAAAAAAAAGCCCACACCATTACGGAACCACCACCAGCTTGAACAGTGCCTTGCTGACAGTTTGGGTCCATGGCTTCGTGAGGTCTGCGCCACACTCGAACCCTACCATCAGCTCTTACCAGAAATCGGGACTCATCGGACCATGCCACGGTTTTCCATTCATCTGGGACCAACCGATATGCTCACGTGCCACGAGAGTCGCTGCAAGCGATGTCGTTCTGTCAGTAAAGGCACTCGAGTCGGTCTTCTGCTGGAATAGCCCAAGAAAGCCAAATTTCTCCGCACAGTTCTAACAGACAAGTCCCTTGTACGTCCCACATTGATTTCTGCGGTTATTTGACGCAGTGTTGCTTGTCTGTTAGAATTTACGACTCTTTGCAGACGTCGCCGGTCTCGGTCGTTAAGTGCAGGCGGTCGACCACTGCGCTGTCCATGGTGGGATGTTAAGCCTGAAATTTCATACTCTCGGCACACTCTTGACACAGTGGATCTGGGAATGTTGAATTCCTAACGATTTCCGAAATGGCATGACCCATGCGTCTGGCTCCAACCAACAGTTCAAAATCTGTTAATTCCCGTCGTGCTGTCATCATCACGTCAAAACCTCTTCACATGAATAACTTGAACGAAATGAAAGCTCTGCGAAAGCACTGCGCATTTATACCTGTTCTACGCGATTTATAAAAATCTGAAAATTTGCATATTGCTATCCCAGACTTTTGTCAGCTTCAGTTTATTCTCAGCATAAATTTTGCGCGTTTGGAACCAAGTCCTTTTGAAATCACTATCTATCAGGCTTATATTTCCAAAGTCTAAACCTTATTAAAAATTGTAACTCTTGAATGTACAGCAATAGCAATTAAAACAGCAAGAAATTTCTAGAACAAATAAGACCCCAAGTTCACTACTAGAAATCTGAAATCTTTGGAAGCTTTTATAGGGCACACTGAATGGCGGATAAAATTTGTCGTTTATGTTAATTTGGTGTCGATTGTAGAATAGTATTGCAGTTTTTAATAGATGCCCATAGTAAATTTTTAGTTTTTAGAAGTTTTGCCAAATACTTCTGCAAAAATTTAGCTAAAGATGCCAAATTAAGGATACATTTATTATGTATACATTTTATTTGGCTTTACTAAATTGTATATTAATTTATTTAAAAAATTTATAGAAAAACGACTTAAAATTACTAATTTATTTTCGCAGTTTATTTCACGAAATAAAAGCAATTTTAATAATAAATATACAATTATGTAATACATATTCATAAAAAATATTCAATTGTGTAGAAAAATAAGCTAAAACAGCTACAGAAACTAAAACGACACTATTATTTACATATTTAATAGAAAATCTTTAACAATATGCGTTGCAAGTTCATTAAGGCATAGCAAAGAAAGTCTAACACTGGGACACTATTTTTAGGACCGAGGCATATATTGCAAAGTACGGTAAAGTTTTCACAGATTATGTTTTAAATGTGTTAAAATTATGTTTGTCTAACTATAGTCGATTATTTATGCACAGGATTTGAAAGTTTAATTTTAACTTTAATTTATATTGATAAAATATGTTGTTGTTTCTCATCCCACTCGGTCTACAGCAACATATAGACCAGGGATGGCCAACCCAAATGATCTGGATGGCCATTTTGGAAATGCGTCACAACTCCGCAGGCCACATATATAATTATATATATATATAATTATTGATTTAGACTGACTATAAACATTTTTTTGGAATGAAAAATTGAAACATGAGGAGTTATTATTATTGTGTTTACTATTATTCTTACTTGTAAACATAGATAACATAATAATAATGATACTAAACGCACATTGTAAAAAAATATATAACACTGAAAGGAAATATAAGAAATATATAAATAAGAAATAAAAAAATGAAATAATTAAAAGTATTTATTTTAAAAGAAACCAAAAAGTAAATTTTCACTGCCATCAACAATCAACTGTGCTTATCTAGGGATAATCACTAAGGTCACTTATAAAGTGAAGCATAGAACCTGTTATATTAGATGAAAAAGATATTCCAAAATGCGTGCATCATGAGTTCGCAGAATATAATTTAATTATTCTGCTAACTCATAACTGTAAACTCATAAATAAAATAACTAATATCTGTCATATAGTCGCAAGAATATTATTTTTTAAAATCAAAGTTAAGTTTTTCTCATAATTTCGGCAGTTAATTTTTGAATATAGGGATGCACACATAATGCATTTTTTAATACGTTGGTTTTCACTACTTTGGCCATTATAAGATAAATATATTTTGTAAAAGTGTGATAAATCTCACTGGCCGGAAAAATATTCAAGACGGGCTGCATGCGGCCTGCGGGTTGTCCACCCTGATCTAGACTAAGTCCATGCACCAGTACGAGTCATGATAAAAGGTAAAAAAAAAGTAGCTTCATTCTATCCTTGACCTTGCTGCACAAAGACAAGGGCACCCAAAGAGTGAAGTCTTACTTTGTCGCACCAGATTATACCCCGGATACTGTGTACCCATTTTAGTCGCCTTTTACGACATGCATAAGCTACAGTGGAGCTATTCTAACCTGGACTCACACTGGGTTTGATAAAATGTAATTGCTACAATTGTAAGCAGAAAACGTTCGATGAAGTTGAAAAGAATGTTTAGTTTATAGTTTTGTTTTATACTTTTTATCTTCTCAACTGACGTTTAAACTAGAACTACATATTGAGTTGGCAAATAAAAAATTAAAAATCGGTTTTTACTATGTACTTGAATGGTGAAAATTAGAATTACATTCTTGTGAACCCAATATTTTGCGAACGTATAAAAATCAAATAGAATTGACAACCAGTCTGCCTGGTGTGAAATGTTTTGGGATTTCTCCCATACTACATGAATATGAAGAACAGTGAACTCGAAATTCACAACGGATGGCATCATTATTCTATGTCGGATTGCCCAATGTGACATATATAAATGACTTGTTGTCTTCTATCAATAAACAAAATCTCGATTCAGTCAACGATCATTAAATATCTTTTCAACATAATTCAACAACTATATCAGTGACATATTAACAACATTAAATATCAACAAAAAAATAACAGAATAAATAAAAAATACAAACAATTACCTTACCATAACGAAATTTGCTATTAGAAATATTTGTTTCAGATTTCGAGGACAGTTATTTGAGACAAACTTGTTTTTATGTGAAAGGAAATATTTGGATTGCCTCAGGAGACAGTTTTATAAAAACACTAATCATTAAAAAAGAGCGGTTATGCTTTTTAAAAACAATGTAAACAGCAAATGTTGAAAAAAACAAAATTGCTGATAGAAACGATAAATATGTCAAGTTTCCTTATAATTGATGCTTACAAGAAATTCTCTTGTACCATAATACATCACACGAAGCGTACAGAAGCAAATAACAAACAAATCAAGGAAGAATTTAAAAAAAAACATCAAATAAAGGAACAAATTTAAAAAAAAACATAACAATGCAAAAGGAATTAAATTAAAAGATGAAAGAGGATTTAAGAAACATTAAAGTAATTAACGAAACACTATAAAGAAGACTATTAACAAGTTGATAAAATTTGGTGGCCATTTGACTTTTTGGACTCTCAGTTTAACCCTTGAAATTTTCTAGGATGTACAAATCTGGAGCAGCTAGAAATAATGTGATTAATATTCTGACCATATATAAAAGGGAAATTAAAAAAAAAAAATAAAAATATAGAAATTCATTAGTTAACGTTATAGATGCGGAAGTAATTATTCCTTTTATTAACAAGCATTAAACGTGCAATTTTTGCTGCTCTACTTTTATAATTAATAATTTAACAGAAAAATACAATTAAATACATCGAAACTATATTATTTTTCCAATAAAAAGTAAAATTTTGGGTAGCATATAAATTCGTATAAGAATATAGTCACATTTCATGTTATTACATTACATACATATAGATTATTAGAAAATTAGCTTCAGTGACAAATATAATTTATATTAGTTTTATAAGTTTTTTATTTGTATAATAATAATTTTATTTATTTTTTATATTTTTAAACAATACGTATTATTCTCCATACAAAAAATGCAAATACTATTAATAATAATAAGGAATATTAACTTAAATAAAAACGAAAATAAAACAAATTAAAAAATAATATAAATGGAACCTGCCAAGTTAAAGTTATAGTTTTGAACTTAACTATTCTTTTTATTAACAAATTAATCGCAACTTTTGCTGTTCTAATTTTATAAATAATAATCTTTTCCAGAAAATAATTTAATGCATCTGAAACTATATTCGACCGCATTGAATAAAAATGAACATATTTGGGAAGCATGCCAATTTGTATAAAGTCGTAAATAGTCGCATTTGATGTTATCACATTACTGCGTCAAATAAACAATCAGACATTTGAATTTTAAATAAAAGGACTTTACTTTAGAAGTTTGTGGAAATTAGAAATGAATATATTTTGACATTAATAGAAAAAAAGAAATGAAATGAAAATGGAGTTGAAATTTTATGGGGATAATTGTGATTTTATATCGTTTCGTTATATACGTGATCATAATGGATAAATATAATAGATGAAAATGGAAAACACGATTTATTGACAATTATAATTTCTTTTAATTTTATAAGTTATTTATTTATATAATATTAATTTAATGTTTTTTCTTACAATTTAAGCAATACATATTATTTACTCCAAGCAAAAAATGGAAATGCTATTAATAATAATGAATAAAATTTTTATTATAAATATTTGATTTTTAATTTGATTAGTTAGTTATTTTTTACATACTTATTAACTAATTAAATAAAAAAAAAATAAAATAAATTAAAAAAATAAAATAAAATAGAAATTCTTTAGTCAAAGTTGAAAGTAATTATTCGTTTTATTAACAAAAATTAATCATTTAATTTTTTGCTGTCCTAATTTTATAATTAATAATCTAACAAAAATATTTAATACATCGAAATTATATTATTCTTCCAATAAGAATCAATATTTTTAGGAAGCAAATGAATTCTTATCTGAATATACTCACATTTGATATTATCACATTACATACATAAAATAAAAGTCACATTTGAATATTTTAGATATAAAATTCACTTTCAAAATTTGTGGAAAGCAACAAATATGAATATATTTTTGAAATAAAATGAAAAAAAAATGAAATAAAAATTGAATTTAAATTTTACAGCATGATTGTGACTTTATATCGTTATATATATATATATATATCATAATATGTCATAACATAATGTCTACTTATTTTATAAGTTATTTATTTATATAATGTTTTTTTTATTTTTTACTATTAAAAAAATACCTATTATTTACTTCCAAAAAAGATGCAAATAATATTAATAATAATACGTAATATAAACTAATTAAATAAAAAATAAAAGTAAAATAAAAAAATAGAAATATCTTAGTCAAAGTTATAGATTTGAAAGTAATTAAATAATAATTAATAATTAATAAATAAAATTATCATTAGTAGTATTTGCATTTTATTTTGATTAGTTAATTATTTTTGCATAATAATTAACTAATTAAATAAAAATGAAATAAAACAAATTAAAAAAATAAAATAAAAATAGAAATTCATTATTCAGTCAAAGTAATTATTCATTTTATTAGCAAGAATTAATCATTTAACTTTTGCTGTCCTAATTTTATAATTAATAATCTAACAAAAATTATTTAATACAATCGAAATTATATTATTCTTTCAATAAAAATGAGTATTTTGGGAAGTATATGCGAATTCGTATATTAATATACTCATATTTGATTTTATCACATTACATACATATAATAAACAGTCACATTTGATATTATCACATTGATTACATATAATAAAAGTCCCATTTGAATATTTTAGATATGGAATTTATTTTGAAAAGTTTATGGAAAAAGAACAAAGATGAATATATTTTTGACATAAATGGAAAAAAAAAAGAAAGAAATGTAATGAAAGTTGAATTGAAATGAAAATTGAAATGAATTTGCATTCTTTCATACTTGAAGGTACATTCCTATTTCGTTTTGTTATCTAAAAATGCACAAAAATGTCTTGCAAATGCATCATTTTAATTTATTCGACCCGTTTTGTAGAGATCTTCATCTGAAATTATCGTCGCATTCTTTAAAAAAAAACTTAACATATTCATTTTAAAGTAGGCCATCTTTTGTTAGAAAGAAATATATTCGCTCAGTTATTTCTTTTTCTTTTATATGTAAACATTTTGTAGAAATGAAAGGTGATTCTTAAAAAATAATAAATAATTTGGGTTTATAACACATGTAATTAAACCGCGATTTCTTTTCAAGTATTAGATTTGAATAAAAAAATATTTAAATAATTTCAGCATCCATTAAAAGTTCAGAAAATGTTTTAAAGTTCTTTTTGAAATGTGGGAAAAAAGAAATTTGTCAGAAAGTTTAGATTAATTAACTGGTCTTCAAAGAAATTTTAAAAATTCCTTTTGAATTACTAATACGTGAGCTCTGTCATGTTCAGGTTTTTTTTTTTCATTCTTTGTAATGTATAAAAGCTCAGAAATGTTTTTACAAATTCGCCAGTCCAGTTTTCTGTTCTATTGCCTACATCTTTTTTTTAGAAGCTCTTCGCCATGGCATTCTTTAAGGTAAGAAGCTTTTAAAATTACCTTTTTTTTTCAATAATATTGAATATGATTTATAAATTTATAAATTGGAAGAAAACGTGACAAAAAAATCAGGATCTAATTAAACTTAAAAACAATGTCTTAAAAAAACTTTCATTTTCTTTCTTTATCAATAATCAGGACGATTATTTAAAAACAATATTAAAAAAAAAAAAAAAAAACCTGAAATCTGCTCGGCAAATTTCAAACTTATCATGTGTGAACATTCGAGAGCGGATAAATAAACTAAGGAATATGCCAATGCCAATACATGAAGCAATTAATTGGAATATTACATGAATGGCCAAATTCAATAATTTTCCATTTGTTTCTCTTTAATGTCAATTAATTTAAAATTGTAATTATTAAAAATTAAAATAATTTTTAATGTACTTAAAAACACCTCTTCTCTCTTTATATGATACTCCATTACTAAACCGTTTCGTTTTGCATCTGTCCAACATGGCATTTTTGCCAATTTCCCACATAATGGATGTGTCAAATTACATTATACTTAATATGCATTTGCGTGTGTATTTTTAATTTTTTTAATTTTATAAACTTTTTAAAATTTATTAACAATAAAATTGTTTGAATTTTTATATAAATTTACAATTTCATTATTTGATTTTAATAAACAAAATGAATTTCAGAAAAACTAAAAAAAAAAAAAGAAATTAAAGAGTTGAGAGCTTAATAAAATGTACCGACTTTCATCAAACCCAGTACACGACATAATAAAATAATAATAAATTTGAACCAAAAACCTCTCTGATTGATGAATTATTTGATTTAGAATAAAATAGCAAAATTTTCTCATTGCCTTTTTCTCTGGTACTAATTAAATGAGAAACTCGTATAAATGTGCTCATTTGCCTGTTTTTCACACAATGGGTGTGTTGAACTATATGTTTAATTTAATATGCATTCATGGCTGTTTTTTTTTAAATTTCTTTTTTTTTTTATACATTTTTAAATTTAATTAATCATAATATTAAATTTATATTTTCATTATTTTTTCAATTCCTTCTATTGGCTCACACTCTCCTATATATATCTTGTTCAAATTTTCAATCGTTCATAAAATACTTTTATTCATCCACTCAACTTCAGATACATTTTTTTGAAGTTGTAGTGGATGACACTGGATGTTAATACAGTTTTTTCAAATATTAATTCAATAATTAAATTTAATTAATTAATTTTAGTTTTTTTTAGATTTAAGTTGCATATATCTACCAATAGATGGCGCCAGATAAATTTAAAAAAAATGAATGAAAATTATTATAAAGGGCTTTCTGCAATAGAGTAAAAAAAAAAGTAAGAATTGAATTTTAAAAAAAAAAGTTTTTTATATTACTTGTTTTTAATAAACAGAATGAATTTCAGAAAATATTAAGAAAAAAAAGAAATTAAAGAGTCAAGCGCTTAATAAAATACACTGACTTTCATCAGACACTACACCGGCTTTTTCAGACTTTTATCAGACCCAGTACACAGCATAACAAAATAATACTATATCTGAGCCAAAACCTCTCTATGATTGAAGAATTATTTCATGTACATTAAAACAGCAAATTTTTCGCATTGCCATTTTACATTTTTCGTATTGCCATCATTAAATGAGATACTCATGTAAATGTGCATATTTGCATTCGTTCTAATTCGATTATATTTATTTAAACTCTCTGATTTCTTATTTTTCAGATCGCACTAGCAGCCCTTTCAGTAATTCAGTATGCTTCTGCCTTTGGCCTTGGCAATGGTCTAGGAGGCGGCGGATATGGTGGAATGGGTGGTGGATATGGTATAGAAGTGAGTATTTTTAAATATTTACCATTTTAATTAATCGGATATCATAGACGACGTGAATATTACTATGACAGATATTACCTGTTTTATTGATGAGTTTACAATTACGAGTTCGCAGAATAATTAAATAATATTCTGCCAACTCATGATGCACGCTCATCGATTTGCAGAAAGCAAAGTGAAAAGAGTGGAGAAACAAATATCACACCAGTAAAATAACACATTTTTTAAGGATTTCATTTACATTTTTATTTTTTAATGTTTATTTATATTTATATTTTTTATATTTCATTTTTAGTGTTATATATTTCTTTACAATGTGCGTTTAGTATCATTATTTTTATGTTACCTATGCTCATATGTAAGAATAAAAGTAAACACAATAATAATAACTCATTATGTTTCAATTTTCATTCCAATAAAATGCCTATAGTGGGTGTAAATTTAATATGGAGATATATAATTTCATTTGCGGCTCCGGAGTTATGATGCATTTCCAAACTGACCCGCAAGATCATATGGGTTGGCCACCCCTGCTTTTAAAAATTGCTAGACAGGTACAAACATATGGCCTTCGTTTAAAAAAAAAAAGACAGGAAAATGTTTGGAAAATCCATTAATGGATTTTTGCCATGTATTTATAATCCATTAATGGATTTGCCATGTATTTATAATCCATTTATGGATTTTTCCACATATTATGCATCCATCCCAAATGGAAAATCCGTTATTTTCTTAAATAATGGATTTTCTTCTTTCCATTGCAGGCCCCCAAGCCTTTCGCAGTGGCCTATCAGGCCAACGGAGACGGAGCTGCATCTTTCAGGAGTGAGCAAGGAGATGCCAGTGGCAATGTCAGGGGAAGCTACGGTTACAGGGATGCTCAGGGACTGTACAGGATGGTCGAGTACTCTGCCGGGCAGGGGGATTCAGGCCGCTGTCAAGACCAACGAACCTGGTACAGATGGCAAGGAGAATCCTGCTGATGTCATCATGAATGTCCAACCAGCCCCGGCAGGAATTCAAGGTAGGTACACCAGGATTTCTTCTGGTATGGGTGGACTAGGTGTAGAATTTTTCTTATACAGAAATTGAAACAACATAAGATGATCAAAATAAATTAAGAATTGTAATGTCACTCGATTACTTGTGCAGTATTTCACAATTGATATTTATACGATTTTAATATATGCTAGAAAAAAATATGTATTTACAGACACAATTTTTATAGCAGTAATAGCAGATGTAGCTATCATTTTTAGTAATATACATGGAATTACCTTTTGGGGGAAAAAGGGTTGAATTGTTGGCGAATATGAATAATTATCAAAATCGACTCAAGTTTCTAATGGATGTTTTCTGAATTTTTCTCTTAAATAGCACTTAAAATCTGTTGTCTTTTGCCACATTATAACATCTTTATCCTCAATAAAGATGATATCCTACCATCGAATTATCTTGAATCTGTTTCAAAATAATGCATTTTCAGGCGGAAAATATGTAAGTGCCGTTAAAATTAATAAACAAAAAATACTTTCCTTTGACATTTTAAAATTAATTTTTAGCAAATTTAAAAAGGCAAAGTTGATAATAATATTGGTTTGTTCCAAATGAAATGAACTTTTATGATCATAATTTTTAAAAGCTTACAAGCACAATTTTTTTGAACTTATCAAAATATGATCTTTCTATATCATTGTCCTCCCGTCAGTATATGGAGAAATTTGTAATGCCATTCGATTATATATGCAGTATTTCACAACCGATATTTTTATGATTTTAATATATGCTAAAAAATATGTATAATCTTGTTATTAAAGCCACTATTTATAAACCAGTGATAGAATACGTAACTAACAATTTTGGTAATATGAGTTGAATTAACTTTTGAGAAAATGGATAGAATTATTGACTATTGTGAATAATTATCCAAATTCACACTCAAGTTGCTAATGGATGTTTTCTGAGTTTTCTTTTAAACAATACTCAAATCCGGTTGTTTTTTCCTGAAGAACATACTCCCTTATGTAGAAAAGAGTTGCCACGTTATAACATCATTCTCTTTAATAAAGATGATATCATTTCAGTGAATTATTCTGAATCCATTCCAAAATAATGCATATTCATAGGTAAAAAAATATATAAGTGTCATTAAAACTGATAAAAATATAGCTTCCAGTTAATATATTTAAAATTTAATTTGTTGTGAATTTAAAAAGGTAAAGTTGATAATAATATTGAATTGTTCCATATGAAATGAATTTTGAGAGCACAATTTTTAAAAGGCCATAAACACAAATTGTTTGAACATATTTAATCAAAATATGATCCATCTAAATTTCTGCCAAAGATTACGCCAGATTCTTAATAAATAATTTTTATGCCAGTTTCAAAGAATACGTTTGATTTACGGTTAATAAATTCCGGCTGTTTTGTCAGCTTTGTATTTGTTAAAGCATTTATTCTTTTTTAAAACAATAACAAATCTGCAAGTGTGGTAATTTCTGTCTATCGGTGAGGTCACGTGGAATCCATTTATCAAGTTTTTTCACCTTTCAAGCACTGAAAGGTGTCTCGAAACTGTTGTTATACATACTCCAAAGATCAACAAACTTTTTCAACAATTAATGCAGGGTTAGCTACAACGTTTGCTTTTAGAACATCTTTAAAGGTGATCTTTCAGGTCTTCCCCAAATTTCATTTTCTAAACCTCCTGATCAAATAATCGTCTTACTCTGGATATATTAGCTGTATTATTCCCAAAAGCAGCATTAAGGTTTCGCATTGCTTGTGTAGCAGAATGTCCAAGTTTATATTTAAATAGAAAAATTATCTGTATTTTGTGGGATTCCATGTTTCTAGTTGTTTAATTTATAAATTTAAGCATTTATAGGGAGATCAAAATATACCAATAGATAGAGCACACAATAAGCAATGAAATCATATATTTCACTCTTATTTGACTTAATATTAGGCAGATATATATCTTATAGAACATCAGCTTAAACTAAAAGTTCATTTCATGTGGAACGGCCTAATAAAATTTTTATGTGAATTTAAGTAGTTTAACAGTAGAGGCACATTTTTTGAAAATGTTTTCACCGTTAAACTAATCTGTGCATTCTTTTTCTCTAAAAATAGTAAGCAATACCCCTTTCTGAATTTTAAACCAAAACTACATATTTATCTGACATTTTAACCATAAAATGACTATTGAACTATTTGACCGATATCTTACAATGCGGAAGAACAATAAAAACAATGTAGATTGCATTTTCAATTAGGCAAATATTTTAATGAATTTTTATGCATAATAATTTTATCAACATACTTTTATGCGTCAGAAGTATATAATAAATAAAAGCTGTAATTTTTTATGAATGAATAGCAATATATTAATTAATGTTTTTGGGAATTTTGTTCAACATCAAGAAGTTAACTCGTGTTTTCTATGACACAATAGGAATGGATAAGAATATATTGTAATATATTATGTGTATATTTTATATATATGCATACTGTATTATACTACTATAATACGGGTACACTGTATATATATATACCGTACAATCACATTAATGTGACCACCACCTACTTTCGACGTCAACGGGAAATTACCAATCACAAAAGGCAGGTGGCAGCACGTTGCAGTGGAGTGTATATAAAGAATTCACTTAATACCACTTAAATACCATTTCCACGCTCCACTTAAAGCCAGTATATACAAGAGTGTATATTCTGGTTTTTGACAGGTGGTCACATTAATGTCACTGGACTGTGTATATATTGGTGAACGTTTATTGTACATCTGATGTATATATCATGTATGTGTTATGGCTTATAAGTTCAACATGGTGTTTACTTAAACATTTATCAAAATGATACATTTGATTGAATTGTACATTTTCTCATCAAATGGAAATAATATTTTAGGATTAAAATTTTTTAATTTGCTTAAATTAAATTTTTTATATAATTAGTTAATCTTATATGATTTCTCTGTAGGTGCTTGGGGAGTAGGAGGCTACAGAGGAGCAGGAGGTATGGGAATAGGACAAGGAATGATGAGTGGCAAAAGTGGATTCTAAATTTCCCTGAGTTTTTCTTGATTTCTGTAAACAAATGTCAAAGTTCATATATAGAAATTAAAATCTTCGAGATTCTGGGACACGTTTGGATGTCTTCGAGATTTATTGTTGATGGCCTGTCCTATAAAGCAGTACTAGGCTGGATTGCTCAAAATGTTTAAATAAATAGCTATGCTTTAATTTTTACAAAATATTTCATCATATTTTGTAAAATGAAACGATTCTTTATAAACATTAAACATGTCCTTCAAATATGCATTTTGCAATTTTATTTGTAATCTTATACATCTAATGTTTAGTATGGATTATAAAATAAAAATTCTGATGGAATTTTCTATTAATTTTCTATTATTATTTGAATCAATAAATATTGAAATTTGATTCCACTTTTTAATTACTGGGAGTTATTGCTTTGAGCACAAATATTATTACCTTTGCTTATGTTGGGGGTAGCTGGTGTTTGTATATTTTCTTATTGTCTTGTTGAATATATATTTTCATTGTTTGTATAAAATCAGATATTTAAATAAAGAAACTTTTTGTATTTTGATAAAAACTGTCTTTTCATTATCAATTTCTTAATTTTTTAACATTAGTGTATCTTATCCACGGTTTTCTGCAATTCGCCAACACACAACCGTTTCTAAAGAAATAATTAAACTTAGCTTGCAAGCTATCAAACATTTTTACGTATATACACTATCAAGGCATTTCTTTCAATTTGTTTATCATTAATTATTTTACATGAAATTTTTGCTTTGTCAACAGAAACGTTACAAATTTAAATGTAGTTAAAAAACAATTCAAATTTAAAATAAAAAAGTAAAATTAATTTTGAAAAACAACAATAAAATCATAATTAAAACAATTAAAATTTACTATAAATTTATTATGTTAGCCGCTTTGGTAGCAGCTAGTTGTGTCAGAATGTAATACCAATCTCTCTTTCTATTTATATTAGTTTATTTACAATATTAGTACACTGGTGTACATTTTTAAATTCATTTCACCCTGTGCCTCTTCTGAGTAAACAATATAAAGAAATCTATCTTATACCTCAAAAACCGTTTAAACAGACAAATACATACGGTCCCTGACCTTGCATATATATACTATCTCGGAACGCATGCATAACGTTCTCATTCGTGGTCCGCAGATCTAAACGCATATTAAGATAATAATATACCACACTGGATATTTTACACAGTTAAGGTTACAGTTACTGGTCACAAATCGAGACCTCTTTCAATTACTATAATAATAGTTAAACCTTCACAATCATTAATTTAAAAATCAATTTTTAAAACTATTTAAACATTTTTTTAATTCATATGAAATTTATATCAATAATTTGAGGAAAAGACGACAGTTAATAAGGCAGAAAAAAAAAAATGTTTAAAAAAAGGAATGTTTTTAAAAATGTTTAAAAGTAGAATTAACTTTAAAATTTTTTTTATATTACTTGTTTATTAGTAAAAAAATAAATAAAAATGTTTGATTGACGAATTAGTAAAAATGAATTTAATGAATAAAAATTTATTTGGATGTAAATGTCCTTTGTCAAATAAAAACAATTTTGGTATTCTACTATATATGATCTTCTTGAAAGTAAATTTCAGTAAATTTAATAAACATTATATTCGTTTATAAAAGAAATGTGATTATGTGATATGTTATTTTAGTAATTTTTTAATAATTTTTAATACAGTTGCTTAATTTGCTTTGTAATAGACAAATTTAGATTGTTCAAAAATCATTATATATGTTTTGAAATATAATATCGTATATTTAAAATTTTTTTTCTCATACACACTTTTATTAATATCAGAATAATATGTAGTATACTATAAATTAAAATTATAGATTTTTTTTGTTTTTACTGAGTAGGTATACAACAATTATAACTTCATAAAAACAGTAGTAGAATATATTATAAATTATTCATCACAAGTTTATTTATAGACAAACTATGAATCTGAGATTTAATAAGCTTCTTTAAAATAGTGAAAAAAATTGTAACAGGGCAGTTTTAGGCAAATATATATAATAAAAATTGATATAATTAATAAACAAGAGGTCTATTTACTTAAATTGAGTGAAATAACTATTCCAATTAGCAACATATTTAACAATATAGAACAACATTTGAAAACTCCAAGATGATTCTTCTTCTTGACATAAAAACATAAATATATGTTTTATATCAAGCATATATATATAGTTTTTTATTACCATCTTTCTTTCTTTAATGATTCGGAGGACAGTATGCTATTGGCTTCAAGACTCATATTTATTATGTATAGATTTTGTTACACAGAGTAACTTATAATTACAAAGAGTTTATTTACAAACACTGAGCTTTTTTTTTTAAAATATTACCAGTTGTAAGTACTTTTAAAAAAAAATATTACCAGTAAACATAAATAAACATATTAATGCAAATAATAATCAAAGTCTATAGTAGATTTCTTTTATAGGACTTATTAAAAGTCCGAGTTCTTTTAAATTTGATAAAAGTTTGGCGATATTTCAAGAAGCATCTTGGAGTTTTCAACAGTTGTCTCATACTTAGCTCTACGTTTTCAGAAACTTTGCCAAATACCTCATCAAAAAATTGTCAAATAAAGATGCAAAATTAGTGTTTACTTTCATCATTTTACATAATTGGCATATTTTCACATACAAAATATTTTCGTTAATAATTAATTAAGCAAACAATAAAAAATTATAAATATGATCGTTTAATTAAAATTAAAAAAAAAAATTCACATATTTAGAAAACATTTTACTGATATGAATTGTAAACTCATTATGACAGGAAAACAAACAGAGACTAAAAATCCAGATAAATTATTTTTTAGAATTCAGCTAGGAATGTAAGAGTCCAGTAAAGTTTTCACACATAATGTTTTGATCAAATTCAGTTTATCTAAATAGAGCCGGATATTAATGTAGAGTATGGGCAGTTACCAATTTAATTACAAAAAAAACAGTTATGAAATGTATATGATACAATAATAAGAGAAAAAAATATTTCCTTGAAGTAGTGTCAGGGTTTTACAACATAGTTCGTAAAAATCCTATCGGAAAATAGACCAATTTAAGTCACAATTAAACCAATTTACAATTCTATCTGAAAAAAAATCAATTTAAGTTAAACCAATTAAATCAATTTACGTTCCTTCTGAAAATAAATCAGTTTAAGTTAAAAAAAATTAAACCAATTTACTGCCCTATCTGAAAGCAAATCAATTTAGGTTAAAACAATTAAACCAATTTATGGTCCTATCTGAGAGCAAATCAGTTTAATTTAAACCAATTAAATAAATTTACTTTTCTATATGAAACAAGTAATATAAAAAAAAATTTAAGTCAATTCCTACTTTTTTTTTCACTACATTGCAGAAACTCCTTTATAAATAATTTTCATTCATTTTTTTAAGTTTATCTGGCGCCACCTATTGGTAGATATATGCAACTTAAATCTAAAAAAACTATAATTAATTAATTAAATTTAATGAATGAATTAATATTTTAAAAAACTGTATTGACATCAAGTGTCATTCACTACAAGTTCAAAAAAATTGTATTTGAACTTGAGTGTAGGAATAAAAGTATTTTATAGGCGATTGAAAATTTGAATAAGATATATATATTAGAGAGTGTGAGCTAATGGAAGGAATTGAAAAAAAGAAACCCTTAAACTTTAATAAGAAGTGACGACAATTTTTGGAGGAAGGATAACTTTTTCTAGGTGGACTTTTGTGGCGCGTACTGTACAAGAAAAAAAAAAAGAACTTGGCCTTAAAGTAAACAATCTTTACAATAGAGTTCTTAAAATTCCTTTTGAAAAATAGACCAGTTTACGTTAAAACTATTAAAACCAATTTACGTTCCTATTTGAAAACGAACCAGTTTAAGTTAAACCAATTAAATAAATTTACGTTCCTATTCGAAAACAAATTAATTAAGTGGACAACTAAATTTTTCACATAAAAATCAGTTAAATAAATGAACAAAACACATGCAATACAAAATAACAGAAAAGTGATGAAATTAATTAAAAACACTAAAAAAAAAAAAAAAAAAAAAGGATAGCCTTCAAATCAGTCATGAGAAAACTTGGCATTTCAATCATTTCTTGAAATTGATCTATTCTAGTAGTTCCCAAACTTGTTCGTCTTACCACTGCTCTTCAGAGGAAAAAATATTTTCCTCTCTTTAGAAATCTATCTTCTTCAAAAGAACAAAGAGATATATAGAAGAAAAAATTTTTTAATTTGTATGCATCTTCTTACATCTTAATAAAGATAATGATTTATTTAAATTAATACCATTTGCACATAATATGTAATAAAGGCTGTATATGTCAGATATTCTGGCTACTATCACTGATTTTGAAACACACCTGATTACTTTGATTTTTTTTTTACATTTTTTATCACTTTATTTTTTTTCACAGCATTATCAAGTCATTACACATGTATTAATTTGGAAGTAAGCTTGACTCATCAACTATGAGCGACACGTCTGCCTTCCAGTACTTGCTTGCCAATGCATGTCGGCAGAATATACCAGTGATTCTCAAAATGACGCTGAAAATTATAGTAAAAATTAAAAGTTTCACACGCGTTCTTCTTTTTATAGGAATTCAAAAGTTTCAAGACACAATTCCTTACATTTATTCTTCAGTCCATGATTATTGACTTTAACAATTAGTTCATCATTAGTTAATGTTAGATGATCATATTGCTACTTACAGACAGTGAAGTTTCATTGGTTGAAATTGAATATTTTTTAACAATAAAAATCAGATAGACCCTAACGCTTCTAGTAGCCAGTCATGGAAATGACAGCTCCAATTTTCTTGGAAGCATTCTTTTGGCGCATAATCGCAGTTCGGCACTTTACGTGAATACAAGAAGAAAAAAGCAACCAGAACGGTTAATTGTTTGTGAAATGATCAAAGAGACTGGTGCCTGATTACTGGGAAAACTGGCGGAAACGAGCAATTATATTTATTTTTATATTAGCACACACATATTTCTCTGGTATACAAGAGGGCACACCTGGAAATTTTTAGGGAGCATCCGCTGAGAACCATCGGACTAGAGCATCGATCTATATTTGTTATAACTAGCATTTTTTGTGTTTACACGGAAAATAATATAATACTCTGTAACGCAGCGAAATAAGTACAGATAGTTGGGCAGTTAGTTTAACTTTTGAATATTCTCGTCCAGATTATACATACAACACCTTTATTTTTTTAACTAAACGCCTCCTTAAAATAACCCGGGGATATTCACTTTGATAATTCCACTGCCCTCTAGTGAGTAGGTCACTACTACTACCAATATTGTAGTAAAAACCTTGATTTCTTTCATTTCTTTGTGCATGAAAATTTAAAAATAGAGTAAAACACAATTGTCATCCAAGAACACAGTTTTATGAGAAATTTAACTATAATGAATCACACAGTTAAAGATACTATGCACAATTGTTAATAAGACACCTCGGTAAACTATCATCGACAATAGGGCATTTTCCCTTTTCTCTGTTTTCAGAACTCACTGAATAAGCTAGTATTTCTCTTTGTTTTTGGGAACTCTGCGAATGGTGTCTGGTGCACTTTGATAGATTAAAAAGTTCAACAAGTCAAAATTTTCTAAGCTATAGTTTAAATACTTAACTTACTATACTGAACATTTAATATATTTATGCAGAACAAAATCACCCGCAAACTACTACTGTGTCCAAAAATAAGACCAAATTTAAATTTAAATTTCCAGGCCATATGGTATTTCAATTTTTTTCTTTTTAGGTTGTTGCCACTGTCCTGACATCTGTGTGAACTTTCACGTCAAAATATTCATTAGTGTTTGAGTTACGCTTGGTTTTGTGAGACGCTAACACTGTTTCCAGCGATTTTTGAAATGTCTGAATTAATTGAGCAAGAACTTGCGTTAAATTTTCTTTGCGGAAACGTATAGAATGTTGCAGAAGGCATTCGGTGAGCATTCCTATATCGAAAAGAAATGTTTACAAGTGGTATAGACAGGTCAACAAAGGCAGAGAACGCGTTGAAGACGAAAAGCTCTCTGGTCGACCATCAACCTCAACCGACGAAGCTCACGTTCAAAAATTAAAGATTTAGGGCTTGCAAGCAGTCGCTTTGCAATTAGAGACCTTGCTGATGATGTTGGAATTTCAAAGTTCCATTTTAAAAGATGTTTTGGGCCTCAAACGCGTCAAATCCCGATTGATACCGAAAACACTGAATGCGCCAACTCACACTTCATTGATTCTTTATGACTTTTTCTCCAAAAATGAAACTCATATCATTCTACAACCACCGTATTCACCTGAGTTAGCATCGTGCTACTTCTGGCTTTTCCCCCTAAACTCAAAAGACCACTCCGGGGACCGTTTTGAGTCGATTGAAGAGACATTTAAAAAATTGCCGGAATCAGTTTTTAGCATCACACAAACCAAGCGTAACTCAAACACTAATGAATATTTTGATGTGAAAGTTCACACAGATGTCAAGAACAGAGCCAAGAACCTAAAAAAAAAAAATTGAAATACCATATGCCCGGATATTTAAATTGAAAATTGGCCTTACTTTTTGGACACAGTAGTAAGTCAGATAATTCAATTTTGTAAGTTCTAAATAACTATTCACATACTTTACTTCACATTCACATACTTTATTCACATTTTTGTAATAGTATATTGTAAAATTTTTAATTTATGCATAAAAGATAAATTTTATTTTTCTTTAGTGAAAATAAAAAAAAGTAGCATCACAAATGTGTGATCTAATCCTACAATTAAATTGATACAAACACGCTTTGTTCAACTCCATTGTATATTAAGTTCTTCAATTATATTTATTTGATAAACTTCATTAGCACAATAAACATTCAATAATAAAATTGTATAAAACTATTAATCAATATGTGATTATAGAATAAACATCTTCTCATAGAAAAGATACCAACAATATACAACGATATCAATCTAGATTTGATGCTTTGAGACCCAAAACATCTTTTAAAAATGCAATTTTGAAATTCCAACATCATCAGCAAGGTGTCTCAATGTAAACCGACGGTTTGCAAGCACAAATCTTTAATTGTTTGACGCAGCCCAGTCGTTTGAGGCTGAGGGTCGACCAGAGGGTTTTCTGTCTTCAACGCGTTCTCTTTGTCCTCTTTGAACTGTTTTTACTTCTTGTAGACATTTTCTGAAATAGAATGCTCGAATGCCTCCTGCAACATTCTATACGCTTGAAAAAAATTTAACGCAAGTTCTTGCTCAATTAAATTAGACATTTAAAAAATTGCCGGAATCAGTTTAGCGTGTCACAAAACAAAGCGTAATCAAGCACTAATGAATATTTTGACACACTATAGCACTGTTTCTAAACAACATCTGTGAGAAATTTGATGTCAAAAATTTCACACGGATTTTAACGACAGGCAAGTAACAACCTAAAAAGAAAATGTAGATGGAAGCTTTGAGCTTAACATCGTATAATGGATTTCCCGTTATATTTTGGCCTTATAGGATTAAATAAAAAAAAAATGCTTTTCAAGAAAATGTTACTGAATCCTTTGAATAATTGTTTTTTGCCATTGAGAATAATTTAAAAAGAAAACGAGAAAGTAAAATATGTTTTCTGATATTTTATGGCTCTCTTTCCTACTGCGTTTTTTGTTGAACTTACACAAGAAAAACCAATCTCAGATTATTTCAAAATTTTTGAAATACTTTACGCAAATTATTGTGATATACTTTTCAATTCGTCAGAAAACCATCTTAACAAAAATTATGTCATATTCATTTTAAATTGGGACGTTGTTTATTGAAAAGGAAAGAAAAAGAAATCAAAAGTAATTCATCTTGTTGCTTTCAGATTGTTTTTGAAAAGTTTAACGTGTGTTTTATCGTTTATGATTATCCAATAGAGAATGCATCTTCTCTACTTTCGAATAAACAAAAAATGAAAGCAAACACTTATTTTTGCACCAGTTTAAAAACCGTGAACTACTTTCACAGGGTCTTTTAAATCAAGGCATTACTACAACATCAAAAATTTTTTTTTAATTCGTTCAAAAGGAAGGATGAGAAAAAGATGAAATTAAATGACTGGTCTGAATGTCAATTTAAAAAATTCCTCTCCATCTTACAAGTCACGTGAGCTGTTTTCACTGCCATTTTGGTGTTTTCTGAATAGTATAAAAGCTCCGAGGGTTTTGGGGACATTCACCATTTCAGTTCCTTCTGCTCAACTGCTCACATCTTTTCAGAAGAGTTTCACCATGGCCATTTTAAAGGTAAGATACTTCAGCCTTCTTCATTTTTCCTCTTTACCATAGAAAACGTTTTATGGTGCTATGGTATTTCAACTAGTACAGCATTGTCCATCGTAACAAAGCAATTAAAACATACAAATGATTTTTATGTATACATTCAAATTTGTCGAGGCTTGTGTACAGAATTTACTTCCACCACCTTTTTATAATTGTTCTTTTTAGAATTGGATAATTAGTCAGTTCTAGGTTATTTAGACACAAAAATAAGATGGGTGAAAATAGTTTTTCAAAATGTAATGTGATCTCTTTCTCTTTTATATATATATATAGGTTCGAATCCTGGCGGTGGTATGGATGTTTGTTAGTAGTGCGGAATTGACATTAAATTGTAGGTCTCTGTTTAATTAGCACAAAATGACCATAGGACTACAAACAATACAATATATATATTATAGCATTTAAATAAATGAAATTACATGCTTGTTTTAAAAATAAGTTTGAAAACAGTAATATGTGTATACAAATTTATAGTTTGAATAGATTTCTTTTTTACTCAATATCTTACCTTTGTATTTTACATTAAGAGAAATAAATGCGGAATTTTAATTTTGTAAATTTATGTATTTTTAATTGTTTTTCTGTTGAATAAAAAGCTCGATTTAAAAAATTTGTAATGATGGAATTAAATAAACCAATAGTAGTATGAAAAACCTAAAATGTTGATTTAGTTTACGACGAATAGGATTTAATAGGAACTTCGACACAAATCAGGGGATACTATTTACAGCGAATTCGTAGCAGACTGTGTAAAGAATATTTAATATTTAATTAAACAACGCTTATTAACACAAAAAATGTTTTAGCTTATTCAATCATTCATCAGTTTACACTAACACCAATTGCATAATGATCTTATTATTTCCAATCAATTTGTTTATTGCCTTATTTTTGAACTTTGAATCTATAATCAGGTAGCCATGTGAGATTTTTTTTGAATTTTTTTCCATGAAACATGCAAATACAGAGCGGCTAAGCTTAAAACTTCTCCCTCAAGACATGGTCTTCCCTTTTCAATGGGCTGTTCGTCGGATACATAAGACGGTACAAGAGTCTCGTCAATGTTCATCAAAGAAGGAAAAGTAGAAAGAAAGAAAAAAAAAGTACTTCAAACATCGAACGAATTTACCTGAGGTCTTCCTATACTAGAATGACCTGTAGTCAGGGGCCGGATTTTCCTATAGGCTAACTTTGCTTCAGCCTAGGCCTGAAGATCAAAATTGTTAGCAAAATGAGAATTACACTATTCTAAAAACAATCAAAACTGAAACACTGAATTGATAATAAGGAGAAATTCTACACATATGACTAATAAACAAACATAAAAATGTATTGGTTAAGATCAACGCGTTCGGCTCATTGGGTCTGTTCGTTTGTATATACTAGATTGCGCCAAAGTATAGTTCATACGTTCACTGATTAAAATGTTGACGTGTCTTTTATTATCATCGAAATTTGGCTTATATGTTGGCGTGTATTTTATTATCTCTCATGTAATTTACAAACTTAAAATGGTAGGTGAAAGGGCTACTAAGTGGAATAGCCTAGGGCCTATTTTCATCTAAATGGCCCTGCCTATAGGTAATCAGCACCCATGCATACCCATACCCAGCATAGACATGGTACTTTTTGCAACAACAGTTCTTGTAGTGATTACTTTTCTTTAGTCAAGGGTGTTTACGGTCTTGGCAGTAGTATGGAAGAAGGATTTGATAGTGGATATGGTATGGGAATAAGTATTATTCGTCATTGGTCGAAATTTCGGTCAAGCTCTATTAGCTTCAAAACAACAGCAATTCAGCAGAATAATCGGGATATTTATTTTTGTTTATTGGTTGCATAAAATTTGTATAAACTGTATTCATTTTTGTGATTATTTCTATTCGATATTGATTAATGTCATGGAGATCTAAATTCTTTTTTCAGATCGCACTAGCAGTTCTTTTAGTGATTCAATATGCTTCTGCTATGGGCCTTGGCGGTGGTCTAGGAGGAGGATTTGGTGGAGGATATGGCATGGGAGTGAGTATTATGTATATAGATAAGATTTAAAGTACGTATTTGAATATGTAAGCAATTTAAAAAAATGTTTTGTTCTTAAATTACAGATAAGGAATATGTAATTCATGTTTGGAAATTACGAACTTGTTAAAATTAAGTGTCAAAATTTAGTGTTTCTGTAATAAATTTTAAAAAAAGGAGAAAAAAATGTCCATGATATTTAATACTTTTTTTTTGATCTCTTGATACAATTACTTGGTACAGGGTTGAGTAAGTTTCAAAATAGTGAGTAATTAAACCTGCATACTAAACAAGATTTATAGAAAGCGATTTCATTTTCTGCAGAATGGTAAATGTTTCTTTAATTTTGAATAATTTTCTGATTCTTTGATAAAAAATTCTATCGGTAAATAATTGATAAAGTAAGTAAGATATCTGTTATCTCCTTGCTAGTGACTAGTTGTGTCAAGTGGGCGGAGTCACCCCAATCTTTCTATTTACAGTAATTTATTTACAATACTTTACATACAAGGTAACCTGTGTCACTTATACGATAGCAATTCTTTTTAAATAAAAACCATGGACACGTCACATACGGTCCCTGATTGTGTATCTCGTTCAGACGCTCCTAGGGTTCTCCTCGTCGTCTCAAAAATCTTACCAGTTCATACAGTTATGGTACCAGTTAATGGTCACAGTGGCGACCTCTCGCGTCCATTTAATTATAGTTAAAGCTTACATATCCGAGTAACTAAATAGCAACAAAAAAGGTGTTCTTCAAGGTGCTATGGAATAAAAGATGCACCAATTAGAAAAACGTCTAACTTTATACTAAGGATGCTTGTGTTTAACTAAAATTAAACTTAACTAAAATAACCTCTTGCAATTCAAAATGAAGGCACTATTTAGTAAGGCATTCATTAAAAGGTAATTAGATGAACTCACGATACGTATGTGGAGCAAGAGAGCCAGTGAGCAAGTTGGTTACAGAAATATAAAAAAAAGAACAGAAACAAAGGTTCAGTAAGGGTTCTATTTAACTGCATATTGTATTTTTTTATAATGATTATTGATATAATATTTAAAATATTGTTTGGTTTTGGCTGCAGGCCCCGAGGCCTTTCGCCATGGGCTACCAGAGCAGTGGAGGCGGAGCTTCGTCCTTCAGGGAGTGAGCAAGGTGACGGCAGCGGGGGTGTCAGAGGAAGCTACGGTTACAGGGATGCCCAGGGACTGTACAGGATGGTGGAGTACTCTGCCGGACAGGGGGATTCCAGGCAGCTGTCAAGACCAACGAACCTGGTACGGATGGCAAGGAGAACCCTGCTGACGTCATCATGAATGTCCAACCGGCCCCAGCAGGAATCCAGGACAGGTACACCAGGATGTCTTCCGGCATGGGTGGATTAGGTAAGGATATTAAATTTACTTTAATAAAAACGATATTGGATAATAGAAATAATCGTTTAAAAATTGTAATACCCTTTGCTACAAATTCTGGCATCATATTTTAAATATTTTCTCAAGATTTCGGATTTTCAGTTTATCGCCAAAATTTGATGTGTACAAAGCAAATTTTAAAGGGATAAGTACTGGAAAAAAGAATCTGTACGAATATAGTAAAAAAATCCCGATTTGTACTCCAGGAACGAGTTATTTGGAATGTTGTAGCCGTTCGTGAATTGTGAGCAATCACTGTTAAAAATGAGTAGCTTTGGGAACCCTCATCTCAGTTGTGTATCTATGCATATTGCTATTCTTTAGCAGATTACTTCGCTTAAAAGAAGTATGTAAACATGATATAGGCTAATATATTTACCTACTATATTAATCAGGATTGCAAGTAAATTATTTGAATCAAAAGAATTTCATATTGTCTTGCATAAATGAGTCCTGTACATTTACTTTTGTCATAAAGCATTTTTACAGAAGTACATAATCAAGCGAATTTACATAATGCACATTTACTTCATTTGTGTTTAAAATATATTTTCTGCTTTAAGCCATTGCAGCATATAAACAGCAACTTAACACGTCTAGCTTAAGACATCAGTATCCTTAAGGTTATTTATATATTCAAAACCTAAAAGTTTCCTAATTGTTTAATAGTTTCGCTGATAGATGTATATTTAAAATAAAATTTATTGAATTTGTATGATTCAATATTTGTAGCATTTCTTGAGAAGGATCAATATTGTCGAAGAAAGTATTCATAACAACTTTTTATTATTTACTACATTTATTGTAGATTATTACATTGCAAATAGATATTTATGTATGTTATAGGCAAATATATTCTACAAGGTTATGCAGAATTGCAAGAGGATTATTTCAATAAAAAGACTTTCACACATTGTTTTGCATCAAATGCATAAATGATTTTTTTCATAAGGCATCATAACCAGATGGATTTATATGCACTATACTAATTCCTTTGCTTTTAAATTTTATCTTCTTCTTTTAAACTATACCAACTTATATACAGCAACCTACCACGTCTAGTTGGAGACATCACTATCTGTAAGGATATTTTACTTTTCTAAGAATGAAAGTTTCCTAGTTGTTTAGCGGTTTCTTTGATCGGTGTATATTTAAAATAAAACTTCACTCATTTGCATAGTTCAATATTTTAGCATTTCTTGCCAATAATTAATGTTGGCGAAGAAAGTATCTCTAAGATTTGTGTATATGTTTTTCCACAGGTGGTTGGGGAGCTGGTGGATTCGGAGGTATGGGAGGAGCAGGAGGATTCGGAGGTATGGGAGGTTTCGAGGCATGGGAGCAGGATCCTATTACAGAGGAGGACAAGGAATGATGAGTGGCAAAAGTGGATATTAAATAATCCTGGATTTACGCCCGAATTTCTGAATGCCTCAAATATCGATAATAGGATGGGCAAAATGGATTTTGCTTTCTGAAATCTATAATAGATTTGAAAATCATATGGATTTCCGTTCTGGTGGAGGACTGTGCTATTTTGCAGAATTGGGGTGAATTATTGAAAAAACATCTAAGCTTCAAATTTATAAAATATGTCACAATATTTTGTAAAATTAAAATATAATCCTTTATCAGAATTTAAGAACTTACAGTAATTTGTGAGCATGCATGAAGTTGTTCTTTTATAATTCTTTTTCTATTCTTAAATCCGATAAACTTTGGAATTCAACTATTTATTTAAAAGAAATTGCTAGTAAGAAATGCATAAAATAGTGGTATTCGGTTAACAGGTGCTGATATTACAATTTCATTATTCTGTAGAATAAAAAAAATGAAATTCAAAGATTAGTTGAAATAACTGTATTAGTAGAAATAATTGTATTTTATGTATTTTTTATTAACAGTGCTTGAATCAAAGTTTTTTAGATTTTTTTGTCGCATTAGTTATGTGTTATGTGAGCTTTGTACCATTTATGCTGTAAAAATAAATAAAATTGTTTTGTTATTTTTAAAATAATTGTTTTTTAAACTCATTAACAATATCTAGATTTGCAATAGTTACAAACATTTTAATCAAATTATTAACACATCTTGGAAACGGTGAAGTCTAAACTTATTTTTCATAAAACAATTGTATTTTTAAAACAATCTTTATATTATTCTTATTCAATACCTCGCATTAATGTTAGTCAACAAAATTAATAAGACAAATGTTTCATATCTAGAGCCCGATATCTAGACAAAATATCTGATATCTGGCAATGCTTGGGAGAAAATCCATTGATGATGAATATTTAACTAATTCATTCATGAGGTTTTTTAATTTTTTTTCTTAGTTAAAACCGACATGTTGCGATGTCCCTAGCAAGAAAACTTTTAATTGACTACTACTAGTACATTTTTTATTACAAAAATAATAAAAATCCGATTTAAATAAATAGAAGTCAACGCACATCAGTAAAGAATGAAATTTGCTTTTAGATACAATGAGATTGATTATGTAATTAAAAAAAAATTCTCAAAAAGGCGATTGTGTTTTCACTTTTATAGCAATTGGAATTCCAAAAGGTTCTAGATGCAAAGTCGAAGAATCGTACACTATAATTTATGTAGGATACAATCCATTTAAAGTTTTACAATGCTAATTGCTGTATCATTTTTTAAATATTTATATTTATATTTTGTTGCTTTATAAGGCAATTTCTGTGCAAATGCATATCGATTAGTGGTGAAATTATCGCAGATCCCAAAACGTAAATATTCCAGAATTTGCTTTGTGACGTGACACAAATTTGCCAGCACACATCTATTCTGAATAAAAATATGATAATGTTGCTAAAATAAAAAAAAATGATAAAAATAAAATATATCCCTCATAATTACATCATAAGAAGTGAAATTTTTTTAATAAGAATAACAAAAGCAAATACATATACACACCTTTCGATTGCCCATTGCCACTTTTTATGTGAATGGAAGAAGAAAAAACAAAATAATCAGAAAGGTTTATCGTTTGTAATGATAGCTGTGAACAGAAAAGTGATTATATTTATTTACACTGTTAGAACACTGTGAATGATTATATTTATTTTTATACCTGGAAACATATTTCTTTGGAATACCATTTTTTGTTGAGCATCCGTTGAGACCGGAGTAGACCATTTATCTATTATAAGAAGCATTTTGTGTGTTTACATGAAAAATAATATAATATTCGGTTACACAGAGAAATATGTACAAATAGATTTTTTTAAACTTTTCTAATCTTCTCGTCCAGGTACTGATTCATCAGCTCTTTATTTTAATTAAAAGCTCCGCAAACGACGACGATTTGCCAGATTAATGGAGAACCTTTGGTTGCTTAGCAACCTCTATCTCCTGCTTTGTGAGTGAAGGAAATTTCTTAAGCTTTAAGCCCATTGATTAGATAAAAAAAAAAGCAATACAAGTATAATATTAATTTATTAAAAAATTAATTATTCGAAATTTTAATTAAATTTAAAAAAAATTCTGCATATATAATTTTTTTTTTTTTTTATTATAATTTCAAGTAGGTAATAAAAAAAGATAAACAATAGAAACAAACAATAACGATTGGAGGGGAAATTGTGACTCAGTGGAGAAACTGCAGGGTAATTCGGAAAGGAGGATATCGGAACGTTAATGAATAATATTCAGAACAGCGCGAGGTCTTTTGCGATTTTTAAAATCAGAAATGTTGTAAACTTAGTTGCTTAGATCATTCAAAACGGAATTATTAATAATTGGAATGGAATTATAAAATTTTTACACAAATTACGCTCCGCAAAGTAACCTTGGGATCAATCACTTTGATCATTCCACTGAGCTCTAGGGAGTGATTTCACTACTATTCAATACCGTAACAAAAATTTTAGTTCAGTATATTGGTTCGTTTTATTTCTTTGTGCATGAAATTTAAAGTATAGTAAAAAGCAATTATCTTCCATGAACAGAGTTTTATGAGAACTCTAATCATGATGGAAGAAAAATGGTTTATAGCAACCACACAGTTAAAGAGGCAAAGAAACGAACTAACTACAGTTCATATTGAACCATATTGATACTATATAAATTTTGAAATTAAATTTTGTGTAGTTTAATAGATAAAGCTTTTTGTAAGCTGTGATAATTTTATAATTTGTTTTTATTAAGGACTAAATGATTTTCTTTTATTTTAATTACTTAACTAAAGCCATTAGAATTTTTTTAATTTACAAATACACATTTTATTGAATTAAATTATTCAAATTATAAATATAAGTTAAGCACACAAATTTAAGTGATGCTTTAGTTTTCAAGTTATAACCCCATATAAATAAAAAACAATTATGAATGTGTTATTTTATGATAACACGAATTATATGATATTATTATGTTATTAAGACCAAAAATATATTAATTGCTAAGTAATATGTTTCAAGACAAGACGGAATATTTTTTTTATTATTGATACCTCATCAGACATTGCAGAGTTTGAACTGTAAGTTACAATGGATTATATTAGAAAGATCAATGCAGTATATATTAAAGAAAAACAAATCAATGCCGTATTAAAATTCTTCTAGGCGAGGCTTATTTTAAATAAAGAACAAATTCATTTTTGAAAGAAATGGAATATTGTGAATACACTATGTTGTTTATAGCCTTTGTAGAAAAGTAGACTTTTCAGCCCACCTGTTATGTGCCTACGTGTAGATTCCGAAACAGGGGATATTTTATTTATACGAGGGATAGTTGTTATCACTATACCCAACAGTTGTATTAGACCGGGAGCTACGGTTTAAGGTGGATTTCGAACCACAAAACACTCATGGCACCGAAACCGAAACCTGTGGAACCGAGAGCTAGTCACTCGGTGATCCAGCCTCAAAGATTCTAAGATAAATTGCTAATAAGACATACCGGTAAATATCTCAACTGCCATCGACTACTGGCAGTAAGGTCTTTCTTTACAGGTCTCACGGAATAAACTAGAGTCTCTTTTTATTTGTGAAAACTCGGTGAATGGCTGTCTAGTGCATTTCTAATACTTTCTAATAGATTCGAAAAAGTTCAATAAGTCAAAACTGTCTTAGCAACAGTTTAAATCTTTAGTTTTATATACTGTACAGTTAATATAATTATGCATAACAAAATCAATCCCCACAATAAATCAGTTAATTAAAATTTTTGAAGATAAAAATCTCATAGGTTCTATGTAACTAACATTATAAATTTATTTACATAGCTACAAGAATTTTCGTAATAGTAGAACGTATTTTAATTTATACACAAAGCGTTGATTTTTATTTCCCTTTAGCGAAAATCAAAAGTTGTATCTCAAATATGATGTCAAATCCTATAATTGGGGCCTGATGGTCGAGAGATAAAATCTATGGCTCCCGATGCTGCAGGTATCGGTTAGAGGATGTTTCAGTACCAGGGATTTTTGCAGTGGTTCTGAATCCACTTTAAACAGTAGGTCACGGTCTAATATAATTGTATAGTGTTGGGCATAGGACTGATAACCACACCCCCTAAAATGAAAATATCTCCTGTCTCAAAATCTGCCAGTAGGAAGACGGCTTTGGCTGTCTATAGGGTTGTTGTGTCAATGAAGAAGCAGAGCTATAATAAAATTGATACAAACACTCTTTTTAATTTCAGTGTATATACAGCTATTTAATTATATTTTATTTGGTTAATTTCATTGGCATAATAAAAATTCAATTATGAATTGTATAAAACTACTAATTTAGATGTGATTATAGAAAAAGAAAAATATCCTCTCATAAAATAAGATACCACCATTAAAAATCTGTGTAATATTATATAACTTTATTTTACATTTTAGCTTAAGTTCTTTACCATTACAGTAATGCTTTCCATTAGATGATTGGGTCAGCACAGATAGAAGATATGAAGTGATGTTAAAGACTGTATTTAAATTAAATAAATGGATTTTTCTTAAGCCAATTTTGTTTTACAAAATATTTTTATCGAAATTTCAAAGTTAAAATGCAAAAAAAAAAAAAAAAAAAAAAAAAAAAAAAAACAAAGAATTATTTTTATTGAATTCGCATAAATATTGTAATAAATCCCCTTCCACTAGTAAACAATTTTATATCTATAGAAAACTTAGAAATTAATTGCATTATAAATAGAGTTTAGATTATATAAAAGTAGCAACTAAAAAAAAAAATTGAAAAATTAATAAAATTAAATAAATTTAAGATTTAAAATATAAAAAAAATTACAAATATTATTTCACAATTATTACCAGATAAATTTATAAGAATATCTGAAAAAGAATTTTATTTAATTTACTCTTATATTATTTCGGATGTAAAATGTAACCTAAGACTTATATATTGAATTCCACTCAAAAATTTATTGAAATATCAAAATAAATCTATTTAGTTGAGATTTGTTTTAATTTATTTATAAAAACCACATAAATAAACGTAGAAACAAAGATGAAAAAAAAAAAAAATTACACTTATTACTAGATAAATTTCCAAATAGTAGAAAGATTTTTAATTTGCTATTCTTATATATACAAACTCTGTTCATGTTTTCTTCCTTGTTACGCAAATGATAAAAAAATGCATATTCAAATTAAATAAAACTACAATATTTACCAAATAAATTAAAATTAAAAATGGACGAGTAATTTAAAACTCATCTATTGAATTTGCCTCAAAAAATAAATAAAACTATTCCTAAATATAAAACAAATCTATTTAGTTGCTGTTTAATTTACTTTAATTTATTTATAAAAACTTCATAAACAATAAAAAAATAAAACATTAACATTTGTAATTTCAATGTTTTATTAAATAATTTCTCTTCAATTTTTACTTTAAACGTTAATATTGTTTATCCAATTAAAAAGCATTAATGAAATTATTTCACCATTTACTAAGTAAAGCAAAAATAAATTCATCTGGAAAGATACTGTCGAAAAACTTCGTAAATTATAAGAAATGAAAGACACAAAAATGAAAATGTACATTTCTCTGTCTCTCTCTCTTTATATATATAAACACTACTGGCCATTAAAATTGCTACAGCAGGAAGAAATACAGATAACAAAATGGCATTTATTGGACAAATATATTATACTAGAAATAACAAGAGATCAAAATTTTCAAGAAATATTGGGTGCATAGATGCCGAGAAATCAGTACCCAGAACAACCACCTCTGGCAGTAATAACAGCACTTATACGCTTGGGCATTGAATGAAACGGAGCTTGGATGGCATAGATCAGAGATGAGGGTACAGATGCCCATGCAGATTCAACACGATGCCACAGCTCATCAACCGTAGTGATTGGCATGTGGTGACGAGCCAGCCACTCGACAACCATGGACCAGACGTTTTCTATTGGCGAGAGATATGGTTAACATGCAGGCCAGAACAAGGAACATTTTCCGTATCAAGGAAGGTCCGTACAACATGCAGACATCTTGTAATATCCTGCTGAAACGTAGGGTTTCGCAGGGCTCGAATAAAGGTTGGAGCCAAGGGTCGTAACACACCATAAATGTAAAGCGCACTGTTCAAAATGCCGTCATTGCAAACAAGAGGTAACCCTGACGTGTATCCAATAGCACTTCATACCATCAAACCAGGTGATGGTTGATATTATATCAGTATGACGATGACGAACACACACTGCTAATGTGCGTCCACCACAATGTCACCCAAACACGGACGCGACCATCTTGATGCTGTAAACCTGAATTCATCTGAAAAAATTACGTCTCGCCATTCGTGTGCCCAGGTTCGTCGTTGATCACACCATTGCAGACACTCCTGTCTGTGATGCAGCGTCATAGCCGCAGCAATGGTCTCCGAGCTGAGAGTCCATGCTGCTGAAAACGTCGACGAACTGTTCGTGTAGACACTTCAGTTTTGCAAACAACACCAATTCTTGACTCAGAGCTCGTGACGTGGCTGTACGATCCATTAAGGTCATGCGGATAACATGCATGCCTTCTTGGCTGCTGATAGGGGGCCGTTGAGATTCAGCACGGAGTTCCATATTACCGCCTTGAACTCAGATTCCACATTCTGCTAACAGTCATTGGATCTCGACCAACGCGAGAAGAGACGGGCTGGTAAGCATTTCTGCTTCTTACACGACGCATCACAACAACTCTTCACCAGGCCACAATGTTCAATTGCTTTTTGTATGAAAAATCGACTGAACAATTTCCTCATTTAAACATATTGTAGGTGTCGCTCCCGGCTCCTGTTTTGTCTGAATGCACTGAAAAGCTAATCATCTGTATATAACAGTACCTTCTTCCTGTCGTTTAAATTTCACGTCTATGGCACGCCGCCTTCTTTGTGTAGCAATTTTAATGGCCAATAGTGTATATATATATATGTAGAATATTATACTTTTATACTTAATTTATATTTTATATTATATATTATATATACATGGTAATGCCAGTTAATTTTCAATTTTGTACCTTGCGGGCTATATAAGGAAAGTTATTCTGTCTATTTCATGTTATCGGAATACATCGCTGGATGCATTTATTAGAGTTATACAGAAAGAAGAAATAACATGGTTCATAATATCTGAAAGCTATTTTCTCTTGATAAACCTAACCTCATGATATAATTATTTTCCTTTGGTTTTCCGTATTACTCTTGGGTTTTACGAATTTTCTAGTCAACATGTTTTTAAAACCTACCCTACCACCGACTATTAAGTTAAATTTTTTTGTTCATTTTGATCTGCTATTGAAGTTTTTGTCGTTGAAAAAAACTGTTCTTGCGTTTCTTAAATGATTTTCATTTTCGGATTTTGAACAATTTTTTTTAGTTTTTTGAGAAGTCTATATGATATTTTTTTTTGCTTTTAGGATTAATTTATAAAGCATTTATAAAGGAAAATATGTTTTCTCTAATTTTAACGCTTTTTGTTTAACTTACAAAAAAATTGTTTGACTATTCCAAAAAATTTTGTGATAATAGACACAAATTATTGTGATATTCTTTTGATTTGATTTTTCTTTTCAATTCGTCAAAAACACATCTTCAAAAAATTTAATCCGGATTCATTTTAAACTGGGTCGCTATTTACTGAAGGAAAAAAAAAGAAATAAAAAAAATATCATCTTGTTTTCTGATTACTGGAAATGGTTTGAAAAGGTTTGTGTTTGTTGTTTATGATTATCCAACTGAAAGTGAGTCTTATACACTTGCGATTAAAAAAAACATACAAAACAAACACTCCTATTCGTAAGTTTAGAAACCGTGAACTACTTTCGAAGCGTCTATTAAATCAAAGCATTACTAAAACTGCAAAATGTTTTGTAAATTTGTTTAAAAGATGGGAAAAAATGAAATTAAATAACTGGTCTGGAATGACAATTTAGAAATTCTTCCATGTTACAAATCACGTGAGTGGTGTCACTGTCATTTTCTTTCTGTTCTCTAAATTGTATAAAACTCCGAGATTTTTGTGGACATTCACCATTTCAGTTTCTTCTGCTCAACTGCTCACATCTTTCAGAAGAGTTTCACCATGGCCATTTTAAAGGTAAGGTACTTTTTACTTCCTTTTTCTTTCTTAACATAAATACATTTTAACCATTGTTCATTATATTGTTGAAACTTGTTTACAGAATTTACTTGTACCAAACATTTTTATATATTTATTAACAGGATGGGCGAAAGAATATATATATATATATATATACATCCATATATGGGTATATAAATGGTGGGCCAAGGCCGTCTGTCTATTGGCAGATTTTGAAGGATGAGATGTTTTCTTTTTACGGGTAAAGTTGTCAACCTCCACGTCCAAAGTTCTATAATTATATTAGACCGGAACCTTTGGTGGCACCGAGCTTTAGTCATTCGTAAATAGTGTATATATATACTATGAAAAGAAATCATATAATATGTAAATATTAAATAAATGAAAGTACATATTACATGCTAGTATTAAAACAAATCTAAAAACAGAAATATGTATGCGAATTTATAACTGAAATGTATTTACTCAGTTTCATACTTTTGTGTTTCATATTAAGAGAAATAGATGAGTCTTTTTTTTTTTTTTGTAAATATGCATATTTTAAATTTTTTCTATTAAATTGAAGCTTAATTTTTTCTATTAAATTAAGCTTAAGCCCGATTTAAAAACATTTTAAAGAAGAAATTTAATAAACCAATAGTGATATGAAAACTTTAACTTGTGTTGATTTACTTTACGCCAGGATGCAATGGAACGAAACCTTGACACAAGTCATGGGATACAATATAACGATGCAATTTTGATATAATTAAATAATGCTTAATAATAGAAATATATTTTAGCTTAATCAGTTATTATTAAATTTATACTAAGAACTATTAAGAACAATTTCATAATGAATTTTATCATTTTCAATTGTTTAGCTTCGAACATATAATAAGATTGCCAGGTGGGAGTTTTCTGAGTTTTCTCCTATAAAACATGCAAATGTAGAGCTGTTAACTTTAAAAGTCCACCCTCAAGGCATTGTCCACCCATCTTCTATAGGCTGTTCGAGGGATGCACAAGTGGCACATGACGCTATCCAGTGTTTTAAAAAAGAAGAAAGAAAGAACTTCAAACATCGAAAAATTTTACCTGAGGTCTTTCAAAATTATAATGATCGATAGGTAATGGGTTAAGTTGCATATGTTACACACATTTTGTCTTCTTGCCCTTCAAGCTCATTACTTCTTATCATGATATTACTCGTAAGCGTGATATTAAGCTCATTACATAAGCATTTTGAACGCAAATAAATGAAGTACAGATTAATTTGTACCCATATGCAGCAAAGACATGAAATTTTGCACTAACAGTTCTTTTTAGTGATTCACTTTTCTTCAGTCAAACGTTTTTGCGACTTGAAAGTGGTATAGAAAATGGATTTGATGGTGGATATGATATTTTTCTTCACCGTTGAAATTTCTATCAAGTTCTATCAGTTTCAAAGACAACCCGCAGTTTAGGAGATAATTCAGGATACATTGGCCTATATTTTTTGTTTGTTGGTTACTTAAATATTTATGAACGTATATATCTTTGTGATTATTATTATTCCATATCGATTAACGCCTACCTGATATTGAGTAATTGCTATTCGACATTGATTAACCTAAATTTCTTTCCAGATCGCCCTAGCAATTCTTTTAGTGATTCAATATGATTCAGCTATGGGCTTTGGCGGTGGCCTAGGAGGAGGGTTTGGTGGTGGATATGGTATGGGAGTGAGTATTATTTATATATTTATGGTTTTATATATTTCAATATGAAAGTAATTTAAAAATATATTGTTTTGTTCCTAAATTACGGATTAGAAAACTGTAATTTATGTTTGAAAATTAAGAACTTCATAAAACTAAGTGTCAGAATTTAGTGATTTTGGTATAATTGAAAAAATGAAAAAAAAATTGTCCACGAATAATATTCAACTCTGTATTTTTCATCTCTTTGTACAATTAACCCTTGGTACAAGGTTGCATAAGTAAAAAAAAAAAAAGTAAGTTATTGAACATGCATGATATTCGGGATCCATATTTTCATAAAGATGAATTACTTAATTTTACTTTCTGCAGAATGGTAAATGCTTCTTCAATTTTGAATGATTTTCTGATTCTTATATGAAAATTTCTTCCAGTATATAATTGATAACGAATATAATATAACCCAATAAGTAAAAAAATGTTTTCTTCATGTGCTATAAAATAAAAGATGCACCAATTAGAAAAACACCTAACTTTATACACTGGATCTTTTATTTAATGAATAAATGTCACTAAAATGTCCTCTTGTAGTTCAAAATTAAAGCAATATTTAGTTACCCTTACAATAAAAAAATAATTGGATGGATTCCCGATTAAGTATGGGGAGAATTTCGCCCAAAAGAGGCGAATTGGTTACAGAAATATCGAAAACGAATAGAAGCAAAAGCTAAGTAGTGATTCTAGTTACCTTCATATTATATTTTTTCTCATGAAGATTATTCACCTATAAAGACTTTTGATGTCGCGGAATAAGCTCGCTTAAACGCAATGAATTTAATCTCACTAACTGAAAAATCAGTCCTTTATCATTGATGACTTTCTCATTTTATAGCGTAAAATAATCTAAATTCAAGTTCCTAGTTTTTTAAATAATGGTCTTTGGTTTTGCCTGCAGGCCCCAAGGCCTTTCGCCATGGGCTACCAGGCTAGTGGAGGCGGAGCTGCGTCCTTCAGGAGCGAACAAGGTGACGGCAGTGGGGGTGTCAGAGGAAGCTACGGTTACAGGGATGCCCAGGGACTGTACAGGATGGTGGAGTACTCTGCCGGACAGGGGGATTCCAGGCCGCTGTCAAGACCAACGAACCTGGTACGGATGGCAAGGAGAACCCTGCTGACGTCATCATGAATGTCCAACCGGCCCCAGCAGGAATCCAGGACAGGTACACTAGGATGTCTTCCGGCATGGGTGGACTAGGTGAGGACTTTACATTTATTTTAATAAAAAAAGATATTGGATAATAGAAATAATTGTTTAAAAATTGTGCTATACCTTGTTACAAATTATTGCATTGCGTTACCAATATTTTCTCAAGTTTTCACTTTTTTTATTTTTCGCCAATATTTTGTGTATATACAAAGTAAATTTTAAAAGGAATTAGAATTGCTAGAAAAAAATCCATTCGAAGTATTGTTGCAATATTTGCGCCCCAGCAAAGAATAAACATGAATGTTGTATTTAATTACTTGCAGCAATCGTTGTCAAAAGAAAAAAAAAGAGTAGATTAGGAAGCCGTCATCTCAGTTATGTATTTATGCTCATTGTTAAGCATAGTCAGATTACTTCATGCCCGAGTCGTGGCTCAGTGGCAGATTACTTCATACCCTACTCAGTGGTAACGCGGGCCGCTATGAGCATTAGGGCGGAGATTCAATCCGCACGCGTCTTTGTTGTAGACACTGTTTCAAAACTCGAAGAGACTCGATGGCGTTTGTGATGTGCAGCATCTTGCCTTCTTAGTTGGACAATCTGGCGGGAGTTTTCGTGATTTCTTCTATACGATACCCATATGCAGGGTAGTTCCCCTTAAAAGTCCTCCCGGAAAGCACTGCTCTCCTTCTTCAGCGTCACGGAGCCAAGTCAGAAGTCTACCTACAGATTCTCCATCACAACAGAAACTGCTCTACTCTTTCCCTTCTACCATGAGACCACACGGTTTTATGATCTGGATGTTACAGTCAACCAAGTGGGATAAGAAAGAAAAAAAATGTATGAGTTCCATTTAGAAAGGTATTTATGTATGCTATAAGCAAATATAATAGCCTACTGCTCTACTCCGGATTGCAAGAGAATTATTTGAACCAAAAGAATTTCATATTTTCTTACATCAAATGCTTGAATGAGTCTTGCACATATTTTTTGTCATAAAAAACATCATAACCAAATGAATTTACATAAACTATAATAACTTCATTTGCTTTTAAACTATACTTTATCTTTCAGCCATAGCAACATATAACAACAATTTACCAAACATTTTTTTACCAGTATCCTTAAAGCTCTTTTATTATTTAATACACAACGTTTCCTACTTATTTAATAATTTTGCTGAATGATGTATACTTAAAATAAAATTTATCTAATTTACATAATTCAATATTTTTAGCAATCCTTGAGAATAATTAAAGTATTCATAACATTTGTGTATTTTGTTTCCATAGGTGGTTGGGGAGCTGGAGGATTCGGAGGTATGGGAGGTACAGGAGGCATGGGAGCAGGATCCTATTACAGAGGAGGTCAAGGAATGATGAGTGGCAAGAGTGGATATTAAATAATCCTGGACTTACGCCCGAATCTCACAATACCTCAAACTCAGATAATATGACCAGAAAACTGGATTGCGTTTTTCTTATAACTGTAGCAGGTTTGAAAATCTTCTAGATTTCCATTATGGTGAAGGACTGTACTATTTGGCAGAATGAAGCATGTATGAAGGGGTTCTTCTGTACTTTTTTTCTATTCTTCCACCGATAAACTTAGGAATTCAACTATTTATTCAACAGAAATTGGTAGCAACAAATGTATGAAACGCTGGTATTCTGTTAACAGGTGCTGAATTAACAATTTCATTATACTGTACGATAAGAAGGCTAATAATTGAAGACAATTGTATTTTATGTGTATTTTATTAGCATTGCTTGAGTTAAATTTCTTAGTTGTTATGTGAGCCTTAGCTATGTGTTATGTGAGCTTTGTAACATTTGCGGTAAAAAATGAATAAAATTGTTTTTTATTTTTAAAATATTTCTTTTTTTTTTGTAAACTCATTTACAAACACTTAATTTGAAATAGTTATAATATTTTATTCAAACTATTAACACACCTTGGAAACTTTCTATTCTGTAATGGTGAGGTCTAAACTTCGACTTTATAAAGAAAGTTGTATTTTAAATGCATTATTATATTATTCTTATTCCATAAATCACATAAATGTTACTTAATGACACTAGCAAAAAGAATGTATGGTATCTAGAAAGTTTAATAACTTTCATACGCCAACCTAATATTGATGAAAATTTTACTGAATCATCATGTTTCCTGATTTTGTTATTAAATAGTGTTAAGTTAATAACAAAATTAGAAAACGTATTACTTATGTGTTACCACTGTCCTTAGCAAGAATTCTTTTAAACAAGTAATATAAAAAAAATTTTTAATGTCAATTCCTACTTTTTTTCACTCTATTGCAGAAAGTCCTTTATAAATAATTCTCATTCATTTTTTTTTTTTTAAGTTTATCTGGAACCATCTATTGATAGATATATGCAACTTGAATCTAAAAAAAAAAAATTAATTCATTAAATTTAATTAATGAATTAATATTTGAAAAAAAAAACTGTATTAACATTCAGTGTCATCCACTACACGTTCAAAAAAAAAAATGTATTTGAACTTGAGTGGATGAATAAAAAAGTATTTTATTAAGATTCAAAATTTAAACAAGATATATATAGGGAGAGTGTGAGGTAATAAAAGGAATTGAATAAATAATAACTTGTGCATATTTATTAAAAAAAATAATAAAAATACTACTTAAAAATTGAAGGCTGCACATAAAAACAAATAATGAAATTTTTTGTTAGATACAACGAGTATGATGACGTAGCATTAAAAATAATTCTCAGAAAGACAATTCTGTTTCCACTCTTACAGCAAGTGGAATTCTAAAAGGTTCTAGAAACAAGATTGAAGAATTGTATACTATAATTGTAATAACTTATATAAGATTCAATCCATTTAAACTATTACAATGCTTGTTGCTGCACCAGTTTTTAAATAATTTTTTTTTATTCTGTTATATTTATATTTTTTGTTATAAGGCAATTTCTGTGTTTTTAGGCCATGGCGACAAATTCATTATATCAGATATAGTAGTAATCAGTATAGTAGTAATCAGTATAGTATAACAAAGATTTTAATATTGTAACTGAGCAGATGATAAAGCATAATTTTACAAACCCATTTTTAACGATAAAAGTGAAGTCTTCTAAAATGCTTTTAAGTATAGAGCTTCATTTTCATATCGTTCTATTTTTTTTTAAGAAATGAATTGATGTTTATTTAAAATAATGCTCGTCTAGAAGAGTTTTTAAAACGGAATTAATTTTCTTCCTTTAATTTGATTTACATTGACCTTTCTTGTACAATAGTTTGTAACTTACGTTAAACTGTACAATTTCTGATATGGTATCAGTAATTTAAAATACTTGCATCTAGTATTGAAGAGTATTCTTTAGCAGTTAACATATCTTCAGTCTTAATAACATATTAATATCATATAATTCTTTATGACATAAAATAAAACATTCATAAGTGTAACATTCATAATTCATAATTATTTATGTGGAGTTACAGACTTATATTTTAACTCACTTAGGTTTATAATTTTGATTTCATATTAACAATTTGGGCAGTTTAGTTCAACAAAATGAGTGTTTGTTAATTAAAAAGCAAATTTTCTATTTGTATTTACTAAATAATCAAAATAAAAAATAATTCCATACTAAAATTATATTATAAATTTTTCAAAAGCCTAAAATGCTGTACCTATTGAACTATTCAAAACTTCAATTCAAATTTACACAGTAATATAATGGGAGCAATTTTCAATCTGTGTCAACTACAAATATTTGATTTAATTAAATTAACAGTTTTTTAAAAAAACTGATTTTCGTGATCTTTAAGTTATTTCATATGCAATTTTTGACACATTTAATCTCAAATTTAATCGATATGTATTTCCAAAACATAATGGAAATATATATCGAGTAGTCGGAAAATTATCACCGATCCCCAAAACTGAAAAAAAATTCCAAAAATTGCTTTGTGAAGCGACACAGAAATTGCCATGATCACAAAATTATTCTGAATAAAAATAAAATAATGTTACTAAAATAAAATAAATGATAAAAATAAAATATATCAATCATAATTACATCATGAGAAGTGAAATGCCACCATAAGAATAATATACACATATACAAATACCCACCGTTTCGTTGCTGTTTGACATTTTTTAGTGAATAAAAAGAAGGAAAAAAAAATCAGAAAGTTTAATTGCTTGTAATGACAGCTTTGAAAAAAAAAAAACAACAACTGACAATTAAAAAATAACTATATTTATTTTTATATCTGGACACATATTTTCTGGTATACCACAGGGCGCACAAGGAAATTTTTTAATACGCAATTAAAACATTTTCACATGGAAAACACATTTCGCATATGGAAAATAATATAATACTAATGTTACCCAGTGAAATATGTACAAATAGCGTTTTTCAACTTTTCTGAACTTCTCGTCAGGTACTGATTCATCAGCTCTTTATTTTAATTAAACGCTCCCCAAAGTAATCTTGGGATCAATCACTTTGATCATTTCACTGCACTCTTTGGGAGTGGTTACACTACTATTCAATATCGTGATAAAAATTTTGGTTCAGTATATTGGTTCGCTTTATTTCAGTGTGCATGAAATTTAAAGTATAGTAAAAATCAATTATCTTCCATGAACAGAGTTTTATGAGAACTCTAATCATAATGGAAGAAAAATGGTTTAAAGCAAACCACACAGTTAAAGATGCTAAACAAAATTACAGTTCATGAACTGCTATGACGGACTACATTCCATGTTGGACCATACTATAGTTGTCCTCACTGGCATATTTAGACCGGGACCAGGTGTAATATTTTATTTCCGTACCCGGGAACCGAGAGCTATCATCAAGCACTGATTCTGCCCAGGTTTGGTTTGGCCGCTTACGGTCATTTATGGAATCTTTTGAACCAAACAAACCGGTTTGTTTAACGTGGTTCCGTACCACTCACAAACATCCATTCCACAGCCAGAATTCGCATTGGGATAAAAGTTATGTTAATTCTGAGAACAATTGCTAATAAGACATACCGGTAAATATCTCAACTACCATCGACTACTAGCAGTGACGTCTTTCTTTACAGAGCTAACTGAATAAACTAGAATTTGTCTTTGTTTGGGAAAACGCGGCGAATGGCTGTTTAATGCATATATGATATTTTCGAATAGATTAAAAAAAAATCGGCAAAGTCAAAATTGTCTTAGCTGAAGTTAAAATATTTAGCTTTCTGTATTGGACATCTGATATATTTAGGCAGAAAAAAATCATTTCCCACAATAAATTAGATAATTAAGAATTTTAAAGATGATAAATTCATAAATTCTAAAAAAAACTAACATTATAAATTTAAATAGTTTTCGTAATGGTATATTTCTGTTTAATTTATACACAAAGAATTGATTGTTATTTCTCCTTTATTAAAAATAAAAAAATTGTATCACATATGTGAAGTCTAATCCTATAATTGAGGCCTGATGGTAGAGTGACTAGCTCTCTGGCCTGTCGGTGCTACAGGGTTCAAGTCCTGGCGGTACCATGGATGTTTGTAGGGATTTTGAATTAAACTTTAAACCTCAGGTCCCGGTCTAATATAAATGTAAAGTGTTGGGCCTAGGTCTGACAACCCCATACCATAAAAAAATAAAGACGCTCTTGTTTCCAAACTTGCCAGTAGGCAAACGGCCTTGGTTGACCATAGGACTGTTGCTAAAATGAAGAATCCTATAATTAAATTGATGCAAACACGCTTTCCGGCGTATATTGTATAATTAATTATATATATATAGCGTATATCAAGATAATTAATTGTATTTTATTTTGCTAATTTCATTAGCATAATAAAAATACCACCATAAAATTGTACAAAATAACTATACAAAAATTACTAATCTGGGTAGGATTATTGAAAAAGAAAATAAACATCTTCTCATAGAATAAAAAAAAGATACCAACATTCAAAAACTATATAATATTATTTTATGTTTAGAATACCTTTTAAGTTCTTTACCATTCCAGTTATGCTCACAGTTAGATGATTGGGTCATCACAGATAGTAAATACCCTGATTGAGTGATGTAAAGAATACATTTAAATTAAATTATTGGATTTTACTTAAGCATGCTTTGTTAGTAAAATTTTTTCATCGAAATTTCAAAGTTAAAACTCCAAAGGAATTATTTTTATTGAATTCGTACAGATATTGTAATAAATCACCTTCCACTAGTACGCAAATTCATATCTCAAACCTTAGAAACTGAATTGCATTAAAAAATAGAATTTAAGATTAGATAAAATAGCAATTAAATTAAACTGAAAAAAAAAAAAAATTAAACCAAAAGTATGATTATGACCAAATGAAATATATAAAAATAGAACTTAAAATAAATATAACATTTAAAATATAATGAAAATATAATAATTTGCCGAATTTCTCACAGCAATCTATTTTTTTTTTATTTGCCCATTAAATTACACAATTATTACCAGATAAATTTCCAAACATATTTGAAATGAAAAATGAAAAATTTATTTAATTTACTCTTTTATTTATAAATTCTGTACATATTTGTGCCTATAATAAGAAAAACTCATATGCACATTAAATAAAATTACAGTATTTAGCAAACAAATTAAGATTAAACATGAATGGTAATTTAAAACTCTTATATTGAATTTGGTATTAAAAATAATGAATTACTTCAAGTATCAAAACAAATTTATTTAGTTGCGATTTAATTTATTTTAATTTATTTATAAAACTACATAAATATACGATAAAACAAATGATATATTTCTGTAATTTCAATGTTTTTTATTAAATAATTTTCCTTCAACTCTTTAAACTAAACATTACCAATCTTTACTTAATTAAAAAGCACGAAGTAAATGATTTTGCTATTAAGTAAGCTAAGTAAAATAATATAAATTTACGTGGAAAAGTCTTATTACATATAACCCTAAATTATAAATGAAAAGTCACAAGGAAATGTACAGCTATATATATATATATATATACACACATATGTATATAAACATATATGTATATAAACATATATATATAATATATATATATATGTGTATGTATGTGTGTGTATGAGTGTGTAACACAGTACATGAACACAAATAAATTAATAGTTTAAAAAAACTAAAAACACGCTTTTAGAGTTAATCAAACTAAAAAGTAAAAAATAATTGTTAACATGACTGACGATAAAATCAATGTCACTGTTCTAAAAGCGTGGGGTACTTTGTATGACATTTTTAAACTAACTCTGCATTTCGGAATGAAACTAGTGAAAAATTATAACGATTGATATCGAGCACTCCACGCTTTTAGAACAGTGACATTCATTTTCTCGTCAGTCATTTCATTCTTATGTTAACAATTATTTTTTATTTTTAGTTTGATTAACTCTAAAAGCGCGTTTTTAGTTTTTTAAAGCTATTAATTTATTTTTTACTTTTATTTTGATTAATTCTAAAAGCATGTTTTTTAGTGTTTTTAAACTATAATATTTAAATGAGATCCCGGTACGGAGGACTGGTTCTTACAATAATTTAATTGTGAGTAAAACAAAGGCTAAATGCGAATATGTCGAGGCAGCCAGGATTCGAACAGTGAATCTCCTTATCCGCAGTCAGGCTCGTTATCGGTTGTGCCGCGGTCCCACGTAGGTTTGAATGTCTGAAAGATGTCTGTGAATGTTTCTTTGCAGCTTAAATTGTGTGTATGACGAGAAACAGATCTCCAGGGGAAAAAATGATGAGCCGATCAAGATGACTTTTCAAAGGCTGTGTGTTTTAATCACTAATCCTGGCGATCCTAAACATGATGAGATAATAAACTTACCAAAATATTTTAGTGCCGTCGGTCCTTGATAAGTCTACAACGTTTAAATTAAATCTGATCGCTTAAAATAGGGCAAAAATCGAGCCCAAAAAGTCAGTTACATGCATACAAACATACAGGTGAAACTAATAAAAGCGTGTTAAAAAAGGAGAACAAGCAATGAATGAATTGGAAACACGGTTATGTTTGCATACCGATAGTCACTGCAAGTGTTCGTTATACGTAAATTGTATAACAAAAGCATCATAGCATTTGCAAAACAAAACGAAAAAAAATGTGCGGTTCCGCACATTCAAACCTCTCAAAGGAAGAACAATAAAAAAGAAACTGTTCAAAATAAACAAGATGCAGTAACCGTAATACAAATAAGGTGTAGCAACAAAACCGAGAATTATTTAATAAACATAAACATAATAAAAAAATAACACAAAATAATTATATAAAATACACTATGACAGAGTGGGAGAGAAGTCGACTAGGAAATTCATAAACACTTAAACATACTACTGTGCCCGAAAAGTAAGACTATTTATTTATTTTTTTCAATAACTATTCATTTATTCTTCCAAATTTATTTCATTGCTTTCAAAGTAATCCCCTCCGGACACAATGCACTTATGGCAAATTTTTTCCAATCCTCAATGCATGCTAAAAAGTCATCAGCAGGGATTGCCTTCAAACGCACGGCGATTCATGTTGAATCTCTTCAATCGACTCAAAACGGTGTTCCCAGAGTGGTCCTTTGAGTTTAGGGAATAGCCAGAAGCCGCATGACGAGGCTAAATTAAGTGAATACGGTAGTTGTGGAACGATATGGGTTTCATTTTTGGAGAAAAAGTCTCGAAGAATCAATGCAGTGTGAGCTGGCGCATTCAGTGTTTTCGGTACCACTCAAGATTTGACGCGTTTGACGAACAAAATGATATTGACAGATCCTTTTAAATTCCAGCAGCAGCAGCAAGGTCTCTATTTGTGAATTGAAGGTTTGCAAGAACCAAATCTTTAATTTTCTGGACGTTAACTTCGTCGGTTGAGGTGGATGGTCGACCAGAGGCCTCTTCGTTTTCAACGTGTTCTTTTGTCTTCTTTGAACTATTTATACCACTTCTAAACATTTATTTCCGATATAGGAATGCTCACCGAATGCCTTCTGCAACTTTCTATACGTTTTCGCAAACAAAATTGAATGCAAGTTCTTTGCTCAATTAATTCAGGCATTTCAAAAATCGCCCGAATCAGATTTAGCGTCTCACAAAGCCAAGTGTAACTCAAACACTAATGAATATTTTTAGTGAAATTTCACACAAATGTCAAGGACAGTGCCAGCAACCTAAAAAAGAAAAAAAAAAAATTGAAATTTCCATAAGCCTCGGAATTTTAAATGGAAGATTGGTCTTACTTTTTTGACACAGTAGTATTTCTGTTATACAATTATGAACTCAAAGGGAAAAAAGAATCTTTGAAATTAGCTTTATCAAGGAATATTATTGATATTATTTCATCAAATTATTAATGACAGTGTTATTTCTTCTCGCTGGATGGCCCGGTCAAGTCAAAAACACATCTAGAGAAGTATTCCGATAAAATGAAATAGACAAAATAGCCCTTTATATAACCATTTTGAGACAATATATAAGACAGAAAAGATGGAAATTGAGGTTGACTTAAATTTCTGCAGCTTATAGTTCACAGGAAGTCCATCTCTGGTATGGCAGGATTTTAAAATAACAGTTGAATTCGGAAATTGACCACGAAATTAAAAATATATAGAAAAAAATGGCAAGCAATCCGTAAAATAAATTTGAATTTTTAATAAAATTCCTTATTCGCCCATGTTACACTTGAAAGAAGAAAAAGATTGAGTAATACATTTTTTTCTACGTTTCATTTAACTTTAATATCCTCATTTTAATTGTAGCATTCGAATATATTTTAAATGTATTAGAATATTAATTTAAGAGGAATTTTCCTATTATTCTAATCATGTTCAATTTTATTTAAAATTAAGTTAAATAAAAAATAAAAACATTTTAGTTTAAAAGTAAAAATTCTTTCAGCTGGAACAGAAAATAATCTGATTATTTTATACCGTTTAGGTGAATATAATTGCTGACCTGTTTTAATTAAAAAACAATGCAAATAAATTTTTTGGTTATGTTTTTATTTATTAAAATTCAATAAGTATGCTCCTTTCAATGTCCATATACACAGATGATACATTCATGCTTAAAATGCAATACATTTATTTTTGTAAGGCCATAATATGTGTAGACTTTTATTGTCCATCTCTGTCTATTCAAGGAATTAAAATCGATAAATCTGTAGATCGAGATGTTTCTTCATTCAACGCGAATACAGAATATCGTAGGTGTGAACTGCCAAATGCTCTCTTTTTCATTCAATTTCTACTATTAATTCACACTCTCCGTATATATATCCTTTTCAAATTTTCAGTCGTTCATAAAATACTTTTTATTCATCCACTCAAGCTCAAATACATACATACAACTTGTAGTGGATGATACTTGATGTTAATACAGATATTTCAAATATTAATTCAGTAATTAAATTAAATTAATTAATTTTAGTTGTTTTTATATTTAAGTTGCATGTATCTACCAATAGATAGCGCCAGATGTAAGAGGAAAATTTCAACTTTATTTGTAAAAAGGACTTTTCTGCATTATAGTGAAAAAAAAAATTGGAATTGACTTTAAAACTATTTTTATATTACTTGTTATATATTTAATTTGGTCATAATTGTATTATGGATTTTTGTTTTCAGTTTATTTTAATTTCTATTTTTGTATTATTTTAAATTCTATATTTAATGGAATTGATTTCTAGGCTTTCTAAAGATATAAAGTTTTGTACTAGTCGAAGAGGATTTATTACAATATTTGTAAAAATTCAATAAAAATAATTTTGGATTTTTTTGTTGCCATTTTAAAATTCAAATTTCAATAACAAATTTTTATGAAATAAAATAAGCTTAGGTAAAATCCATTTATATAATTTAAGTGTAGTCTTTTACATCAGTCGATCAATATATTACTAAGTGGGCTGACCCAATCATCTGTAGGCATAATTGTAATGGTAAAATGCTTAAAAGATATTCTAAATGTAAAATAATATTACACATTTGTTTAATGTTACTTAATAATTACTTTTCTGCAATATAGTGTATAAAAAAGTAGGAATTGACTATAATTTTTTATTAATATTATTTGTTCGATGTTCATTCCAGCTCTAATCAAAATTCTGTGATTAGAACTGGAATGAACAGATGTCCCCACTAGATGTCTCATTTGGGGTGAAGGGTTGCGCTTTCATCCCTGACTCAAATGTAATGATTTTCCCATCTACAGATTTATCGTGCCTTGTACATGGAAGCTTGGATCTCAACATCGTATGATGGAATTCAATTACTCTTTGGCCCTTCTTGATGGCCTTATTCTTATGATGAAATTCAATAAAATTCAATAAAAAATGAATTAAAAAAATTATAAATCCTTGAGTATTTAATTTAATTAAAAAAATGAGAATGGAAAATATGTTTTCTGAAGTTTTAACTCTCTTTTCTACAGCTTTTGAGGAGATTACAAAAGAACAAAAATCTTAGGTTATTCCAAAAATTTTAAAAATAATTGACACAAATTAGTGTTGTATTCGTTTCCATCCATCAGAAATACATCCTTTTCAAAAATTATAAGTCAGATTCCTTTTAAATTAGGTCGTTGTTTATTGTAGAAACAAAAAAGGAAATCAAAAAGTAATTCATCTCGTTGCTTTCAGATCGCTTGAGATTGCTTTGAGAAGTTTAACGTGTGGTTTATTGTTTACGATTATCCAATTGAGAGTGAATCTTATTTACCTTCGAATAAACAAACAAAGAAAGCAAATATTCACATTTGCACCAGTTTAAAAACCGTGAACTACTTTCGAAGCTTCTTTTAAATCAGAGCATTACTAAAACTGCCAAAATGTTTTTTAATTTGTTCAAAAGATGAGAAAAAAAAGTGAAATTAAATAACTGGTCTGGAATGACAATTTACAAATTCCAGCATCTTAGAAGTCACGTGAGCTGTGTCACTGACATTTTCTTTCTGTTCCCTAAATCGTATAAAAGCTCCGAGAGTTTTGGGCACATTCACCATTTCACTTTCTTCTGCTCAACTGCCCGCATCTGTTCAGAAGAGTTTCACAATGGCAATTTTACAGGTAAGGTACTTCAACCTTCTTTTCTTTTTTTAACATAGAATACGTTTTATGGTGTTTCAACTAGTACAGCGTTATTCATCATATTGTGGAAGCTTGTGCATAGAATTTACTTGAACCAAACCATTTTCATAATTGCTCTTTTTTGTAATATGATAATTAGTCAGTGGAAAAAAAAAGTTGAGTGAAATATCATAGCATTTAAATGAATGAATTTACATGCATGTTTTTAAATAAATTTGAAAACAGAAATATGTATACAAGTTTATAATTCGAATATAATTATTTTACTCACTTTCGTGACTTTCTGTGTTTCGGAAGAGTTTCACCATGGCAATTTTACAGCTCAGATACTTCAGCTTCCTTCATTATCTCTTTATTAACATAGAATATATTTCGAAGTTTTTCATGATAAAATAAGAAGCAATTAAAACAAAATGTTTTTAATTTATGCATTCAATTCAACGAAGCTTGTGCATAGAATTTAATTCATTCATTCAACGATTTTTATAATTCTTCCTTTTAGGAATTTGATAATTATTCAGTGGGAAATAATAAGATTGCTTAAAGTATTTTTTTAGTATATAATGCGATATATATATATATATATATATATATTGGGGGGTTTGGGAAGTATTACATTTAAATGAATGAAATTACATATCTGTTTTAAAATAAGTTTGAAAACAGGAATAGTATGTATGCAAGTTTATAATTGGAATTCCAATACTCAATCTCATAACTTTCTGTTTTATACCACGAGAACCGAAGTAGTTGGGTGTTTTTTAAGTTAAGTATTTTTAATTTTTTTTTCCTGTTAATTAGAGTGTGATTTGAGTTTTGGTGAAGCTCCGTGGCTGCGCAACAGCCGTTAGATTCTATCTTGGATTGTCCATCCTGTTAAATAAAAGATGGATTTGAAAATTTTAAAGAAGAAATCGAATAAACAATAGTGATATGAAAATTTAGTGTATTTAGCTTACGACGGATGCAATGTAACGAAACCTCGACTCAAGTCGTGGGATACGATTTATTTAGAAGTCGTAACACACTGAATAACGAATAATTAATTTTCCCTTAATAATGTTTATTGCTAGAAAAAATGTTTTGTTTCAATCAATCATTCATCAGTATAGGCTAAGAACATTTAAAAACGATTGTATAAGGCGCATTATTATTTTCAATCAATTGTTTGTTGTTTAACTTCGAACATATAGATCATCAGATTGTACCAGATTGCTAGGGAAAGGAGTAGTTTACCTGAGTTTTCTCCTATACAACAAGCAAATGCAGAGCTTTTAAACATAAAAGTGGATACAGGAGCGATGGGAAAGCGGTGGATACATAAGTAATACACAATGTTCAACAAGCTCTACAATGTCCAACAAAACAAGTGATATGAAAAGAAAATTAATACTTTTGCATAAAAAGTCAATTCATACTTTTTTTTTTTTTTCACTCTATTGCAGAAAGTCCTTTATAAATAATTTTCATTCATTTTTAAAGTTTATCTGGCACCATCTATATATGCAACTTAAATCTAAAAAAAACTAAAATTAATTCATTAAATTTAATTACTGAATTAATATTTGGAAAAACTGTATAAACATCCAGTGTCATCCACTACAAGTTCAAACAAAATGTATTTGAACTCGAGTGGATGAATAAAAAAATATATTATGAGAGATTGAAAATGTGAACAAGATATATATAGGGAGAGTGTGAGCTAATAGAAGGAATTGAAAAAAAAAAAAAAAAAGGAAAAGTAGAAAGGAAGAACAAAGAGCTTTAAGCATCGAATAATTTTTCCTCAGCTCATTCAAATGTAGAATGAAGGCAATGGGGTAAGTGTTATTCAGAGTTGTATCTGTTGCATGGCTATGCTCTTGTTGCCTAATAGTTAGAACTCAAATAAATGCAGTACACATTAATACCCGGTACATATTAATACATATGCGTACCCATACCCATCATAGACAAGGAACTTTTCCACTAACAGTTCTTTTAGTGATTCAATATTCATAGAAATTTCTAGCCGAAATTTCTATCAATTTCTAGCAGTTTCAAAGACAACACGCAATTCAGCTGGATAATCAGGATACTTTGGGTGATAATTTTGTTTGTTGGTTGCATGAAATTTGTAGAAACGCAAATATAGTATATGCATATATATATCTATGTATGTGTGTGTATATATGTGTGTGTATATATCTTATTACTATTCGTTATTGATTAATTTCACGTAGACCGAAATTTCTTTCCAGATCGCACTAGCAGTTCTTTTAGTGATTCAATATGCTTCTGCTATGGGCCTTGGCGGTGGACTAGGAGGAGGATTTGGTGGGGGATATGGTATGGGAGTGAGTATTTTTATACATATTTATGATTTTAAATATGTCAATGCAAAAGTTAAGTTTTAAAAATTATGTTTTGTTCATAAATTACTTATCAGAAATGTTTAATTTATGTTTAGAAATTACGAACTTCGTAAATTTAAGTTTTAAAATTTAGCGATTCTGTTATAAATTGAAAAAAAGAAAGAACTTTCCACCCATGATATTTAACTCTGTATTTTCTTCATCTCTTGGTATTCATCTTGGTGGTCATCATTGACCTTGTAGGTAGGGTTTTCTTGGTACCAAGAAAAGATGAAAAGTAATTACAAGTAATTAAAAATAATTAAATATGCATGATATTCGAGATGCATGATTTTCAAAGAGAATGAATTTTATTTGATTAACTTTATTTTCTGCAGAATGATAATAGCTTCTTATATGCAAAATTCTTTCAGTAAATTATTTATAAGGAAAGTAAGATATACCACTAACTAAAAAAGATTTTTTTTTCATATGATATGGACTAAAAAAAACATCAATTAGAAAAGATCCTAACTGTATACACTGGATTCTCGTGCTTAATGAATAAATACCACTAAAATTTCCTCTTACAATTCGAAACTAAGGCAATATTTAGTAAGATTTTCATTAAAAGATAATTACAAGGATTCACGATTATATATGACGGAAGATTTCAAACAAAAGAGTCAGTTGTTTACAGAAATATCAAAAAAAATTGAAACAAAAGTTAAATAATGGTTCTACTTAAAAGTACATTTTATTTTTCTCATTGTAATTATTCACCTATAAGAACTTTTGATATTGCTTTAGAAGATTCCTTAGAACCAATCTCCCTTACCGAAAATTCAATCCGTCCATTGATGACTTTATCATTTTGTAGCGTAAAATAAACTAAATTCAAGATCCTAACTTTTGAAATAACAGTGTTTGGTTCCGATCGCAGGCGCCAAGGCCTTTCGCAATGGGCTACCAGGCCAGTGGAGGCGGAGCTACGTCCTTCAGGAGTGAACAAGGGGACGGCAGCGGGGGGTGTCAGAGGAAGCTACGGTTACAGGGATGCCCAGGGACTGTACAGGATGGTCGAGTATTCTGCCGGACAGGGGGATTCCAGGCCGCTGTCAGACCAACGAACCTGGTACAGATGGCAAGGAGAACCCTGCTGATGTCTCCATGAATGTCCAACCAGCTCCAGCAGGAATCCAGAGCAGGTACACCAGGATGTCTTCAGGTAAGGACCTACTTCTATTTTCGTCAAAAAAATATTGGGTAATAGTAATAATCTCTTAAAAATTATAATATATCTGTTAGAAATTATTTCATCATGTTTGAAATATTTACGAAAGTTTTCATATTTTCTACTTATCACCAAGATTTAATGCATGCAAAGTAAATTTTAAATCGATTACGCATGCTAGAAAAAAAAACATACCCATTTGTTTTCCAACAAAGAATCAACAGGAATGGTGCAGCCGTGGGTGAATGGTGAGCATTCTCTGCTGAAAAATGACTACATTCGGCAGTCATCGTATCTTTAGTGTATGTATGCGCTTTGGCTCATTACTTTGTTTAAAAAGGTATTTATACATGCTATACGCACAAATATAATTACATCCTGGATTACTCTGGATTGCATGATTATTTAATATTGTCCTACGTAAACTGCATAAATGAGTCCTTTTTTTTTTTTTTTTGTAATAACCAAATGAATTTACATAAACCATACTAACTTCTTTTTGCGTTTAAACTATATTTTCTTCTTCATACTAGATCAACTTATAACTACCACCCTACCGCGTTTAGTTCAAGGCGACAGCACGATTAAGGCTCGTTTACTTTTCAAAGCATGAAAATTTAATACTTGTTTAATGGTTTTCCTGATAGATGTATATTTAAAATAAAATTTATCTAATTTACATAACTCAGAATTTGTAGCATTTCTTGTGAATAATGAATATTGCCGAACAGCATATTCATAACATTTGTGTATTGTTTTACCGCAGGTGGTTGGGGAGCTGGAGGATTCGGAGGTATGGGAGGTGCAGGAGGTTTCGGAGGCATGGGAGCAGGATCTTATTACAGAGGAGGACAAGGAATGATGAGTGGCAAGAGTGGATATTAAATAATTCTGGATTTTGGGCGCCCGAATTTTTTGAATAACTCAAATATCGATAACAGGATTGAAAAAACGGATTGTTTTTCTCAAATCTATAGTAGATTTGAAAATCATCTAGAATTCCGTTCTGGTGAAGGACTGTATTATTTTTATAATTGGGCTGACTTGTTTAAATAGTATGGAAAATAACTAAGTGCCAAATTTATAAAATTCGCGCAATGTTTTTATAAAAATAAAAAAAAATATTCTTTAATAGAAGTTTAAGTATGTACAGTAATCTTTGAGCATGTATGTAGTTGTTCTTTTGTATTTCTTTTCTTTTCTTACACCGATAAAACTTTGAATTCAACTATATATTCAAGAGGTATAGCTAGTAACAAATACATAAAATGATGTTATATATTTTTATCAGTTGCTGATTTAGCAATTTCATTATACGGTACGATAAGAAGACGAAATTAAAAGATTCTTTTAAATAGTTTTTTATTACTTAAAGAGAATTGTATTTTTATGTATTTTTTATTAGCATTGTTTGAATCAGAGTTTGTTTTAGGTTTTTTCCTGCATTTGTTATTTATTATGTGAGCTTTGCAACATTTTGTGTAGTAAAAAAAAAAAAATTAATAAAATTGTTTTTACTTACAAAACAATTGTGTATTTTTTCAAAACTAATTAATAATCACTAGATTTATAGTAGTTATAAACATTTTATTCAAATTACTAACGTAGCTTTGAGACTTTCTATCATATTACGGTGAAATTTAAATTTCTCTTTCATAAAAAAGTTGTATTTAAAAAGGAATATTTATATTATTTTTTATTCTGTACCTCACATAAATAAAAATTAACAAAATTAGTAAGAAGAATATCTGATATTTAAAAAGATGAATAACTTTTTCATAGCCGAACTTTAAGAGTAAATCTATTAATGACGAAACTTTTACTTAATCATTTATCAGGTTTCCTTATATTGTTTTTTTGTTAAATCCCACTTGTTATCTCTGCCTTTAGCAATAAAAGTTTTTAATAACTACTAACTAGTAAGTTTGCCTTTTATTATAAAAAAAAAAATTAAATCTTTTTTTTTAAAAATAGAAGAAAATCTCAAAAAGGCGAGTCTCAACTAGTCTTGAAGCGCATTCCTTAGCAGTTAGCATATCTTTAGTTTTAATAGTATAATGATATCATATAATTCTCGATATCATAAAATAGCACATTCATAATTGACTTTTATTTTGTGTGGGGCTTTATTTTTTAATTGAAAACAAACTTATAACTCGAGTTTGTGTTTGTTTCCTTTAGGTTTGCAATTTCAATTTTAGATTTAAAATTTGAATAATTTAGTTAAATAAAATGTGTACTTTTGAATTAGAAAAGAATTTTCTAATTGTTTTTACTAAACAATTAAAATAAAAGCGGATAATTAATTATTTCATAAAAACAAATTATAAAATTATCAGAAGTTTAAGAGGATGTATCTGTTGAACTAATCAAAATTTATACCGTTACTGTCGGTAACACAATATTTTAATGTGAACAATTTTCCAATCTATATCCTCTAGAAACATTTGACTTCTAAGTTAAAATTTTTTAAAATATTGATTTTTATCGTTTTGAAATTTATATATATATATATATATAATTCAAAAGTATAAATAAAATTTGATCTTAAATATTAGTCGATTTGTATTTTCAATACATATTTCAAATACACATCGATTAGTCTTTAAAATTATCGACGATGACCAAAAACTGAAAAATACCAGAAATTCCTTTGTGACGCGATATCAAAGCTGCTACCATCACAAAATTAGTTTGAATAAAAATAAAATAACATTATTAAAATAAAAAATAAAAATATATAACTTATAATTACTTCATGAGAGTTGAAATGTCTTTATAAGAATAACATAAGAATAACATACACATAGAAATATACACACCTTTCCATTATGTAGCGTAGGTGAAGGAAAGAGGTGTTTCATCGTTCATAATTATACCACAACGTTTCCTCAGGCTACGGTGGGTTTGAGTTTGCCATTCTCTTTTGTACATTTCATATATTTATGCAGAGCAATATACTTAAAAATAACAAAATTAATTAAGAAATTTCAACAGTATACTGTATTTTTAATTTAAACATAACAAGTAATATAAAAAATTTAAAGTCAATTCCTACTTTTTTTCACTGTATTGCAAAAAAGTCCCTTACAAATAAAGTTGAAATTTTCCTCTTTATCTGGCGCTCTCTATTGATAGATACATGCAACTTAAATCTAAAAAAAGAAACTAAATTTTAATAATTAAATTTAATTACCGAATGAATATTTGAAAAGACTGTATTAACATTAAAAAGTGTCATCCACTAAGTTCAAAAAAATGTATTTGAACTTTATTGGATGAATCAAAAGTGTTTCATTAACGATTGAATATTTGAACAAGATATATAAATATATATAACGTGAGCGTGAACTAACAATAGGAATTGAAGGAAAAAAGAAAGGCTTGCATTTCAAGTTGAAATTTTGCTCTTACATCTGGCGCTATCTATTGGTAAATACATGCAACTAAAATCAAAAATAAACTTAACTAAAATAAACTTAAGTCTTCAGAATCCTCTTAAAATGGATTCTGAACCACTAACAAATATTCGTAAATACTGTCAATTTTTGGGCATAATAGTGCAAAAATTATGGATAATATTTGTCGAAAAGCATTTTCTGTTCGTGATAAAATTTGGCGACAAAGCAACAATATTTAACATAAAAACAATTTAAAAATAAAATTTAGCTTAGTGAAAAGAATTGGCGAAATAGCTATAAAATTTGGCGTAAAAGTATTTGAAGAATAAAATTTTGGCAGGATAGTGATAATATATGGTGTTAAAGCTACAAAATTTGGCGTAAAAACAAATTTTGAATAAAATTTGACTTAATAGCCCTTTACCTGCTAATGTTGACGTAATAGCAATTTTGGCGATACATTTTGGCAAAATAGCGTTTTAAAAAGTCATCTAACTTCGAAGTAGTTTTGTTTGTTTATTTGGCGAATTGGCATCCTAGTGATGGGTTTTGGTGTAATATCTTTTACTGCAAAAACTTAATTGAATCATTCATTATTATGTTTACTTGGCGACTTGGCATACTGGCGATGCATTTTCCACAAAGGGAATTCTAGATTTATACCATCTTTAATTTTAATAACGATTCATTTCACTCGTTACCAATTCATAAGGCTATGGTTGATTTATTTCGTTGTGTGCTGACCAAGATCTTTTGATTAGCGATGTCTGGTATTGAAGAATTTCATTTTGGGAACAAAGATTCCAGCATTTCTTAAAATTGAAAGAAAGGTGCTACAGCAAGGATTTCTACATATATTTGGAATGCCAAAGTAGATTGAAAATTATTGAACGGTTTGTATTTGAAGGTTTGATTTGATGTAATAACAACAAAGGAGCTAAGAAACTGAACAAGTTAGAAAAGAAAATTGTCATTTTTTTTTATATAATTATATGGTGAAAATCGTTACAAAGCTGTGTGAACACTCTCTGTATTTTTAAATACTGCATTCAAAATATTTTTTTGTTTTAAAATGTACAATTGGATAAGAACTCTTATAATTTACCAATATAAGTACGTACATATAAATTTTATGGTCGTATTATTTAAAGTGTTTTGATTTCAATAATTGAAAAAACTTAACAAATGGAATTAATAGACGTCTGCAATCAATGTAATGAATGAGAAATATGTACATAAAATAAGAAATAAAACAAACACGTTTTATTCAAATATGTATTTATTACATATAAGAAAATTGAACTATATATACGTTACATGAGCGTACAAACCAAAAAATTGAAAATTTAATACATATATACGTTACGTGAGCGTAAAATCAAAAATTGTAAACTAAGCATATATACGTTATATGAACGTAAAAATTGAAATGTAAAATATAACTAAACAAACAAAAAATTATATATACATTACATATATACATACACATATTTACAAGATGAAGATGAATATTTACATGAAGTTGAATATTTACATGATGACGATGAAAATTGACCAGAGGAAGATGAAAATTGACCAGAGGAAGATGAATATTTACATGACGAAGATGAATATTTACAAGATGACGATGAAAATTTACAAGAGGAAGATGGATATTTACATGAAGAAGATGAATATTTACAAGATGAAGTTGAATATTTGCAAGTTGAAGATGATTGAAAAAAGAGAAAAGTAGTTTTAATTTTGAGAAATAAATACAAGTTGACAAGGGAGAAATCTTGGATTTTTAATTTTTTTTTTGAAGAGACGAAGCACACACAGGACAAAAGACAAGGACAAGGGGGCAAATTTTGGATTTTAATATTTTTTTTCAGACAAAGCACACACAGGACAAAACACAAGGACAAGGGACAAATTTTTGTATTTTAATATTTTTTTCGGAGACAAAGCACACACAGGACAAAACGCAAGGACAAAAGGGACAAATTTTGGATTTTAATATTTTTTCGGAGACGTAACATGAAAAGGACAAAACGCAAGGCCAAGGGACAAATTTTGGATTTTAATATTTTTTTTTGGCAGAGGCGAGGCACACACAGGGCAAAACACAAGGACAAAAGGAACAAATTTTGGATTTTAATATTTTTAACGGAGACGAAGCACGCACAAAACGAAACGGACAGGGACCATGGACAAATTTTGGTTTTAAATTTTTAAAAATAAAAATAAATAAAATATTAAAAATCACAAAACATTAAAATAAATAATAATAATAAATATAATAAAATAATCGCTATCCACTGCTAACTATTTTTTAAAATATTGATGAAAACTATTTGTATTAATTGTACGGAAATTATGAGATTATTGAGTATTGAGTAACAAATTATGTGCTATTAATTTTGAACTAACTATTTTTTATTGTTGGTAAAATTAATAAATCATGTTCTGGTGGGTTTCTGTTCCCATAACTATTATAATTTGATTGTTCATTAAGGAACAATCATATTTATATTATCATATCATATTTATATCATTGTTCATTAATGAACAATTATATTTATTATTATTATTTATTTTAATGTTTTATGATTTTTAATATTTTATTTATTTTTTTATTTTAAAATATAGACGTTTTTTTTAAATTGTTCTTCGGTTTTAAATTTATTAAACTGTCTATTGTAGAATATTTTTTTTTTCAGAAACCTTAACGATTTGGATATACATGGAGGAATCTGCTATTAATATTGATTTATTATTGAAGAATTCGATGGTCAAAATTACTTCGGTTATTGAGTGCGGTTCTTCAAAATGGAAATATTATTTGCAGAAGAGTTTTTAAATTCTAATGAACAAGCAGAAGATGAATAGGTTTGATGAAAAGAATGAGAGAATAGTCCAGTATGTATAGAATCAGAAGGTAGTAACGATGTCATTTCAGGCTATTGCTTGTTGTATGCTGGTTGTAATAGAGATATTGTTTTGAGAATCAGAATCAGAACATAAAATTTTAGCAGGTTTGAGGATGGCCAGCACAAGCAAAATCCAGAACAATAATGTTATCCAGATGGTGACAGTCTTTTCTGTTTCACTCCTTTAACTATTTCCTTAAAAGCTATCTTCATAATATTGTTAGGATTGTTTTAAAATGTGATAAAAATCAGCTATGTTCACTCTTTGAATGTAATTATACATTCTGAGTTTTCTAGTGTTACACAACAAACAATAGTTATTTATAACAATGCTTATTGTTTCAACAATACTGTACATTGTAGTTGTCCCCAAGTATTTAACATTGATTGCTGCAAATATATTTAATTCTTTCTTTTTCTTATTTTTTCATTGTTTAATTGATTACCTCATTTGAAATAAAAAGTATTGTAAAACTAATAATGAACCGAAAATCAGCATCAATTTGATTCACTAATTTTTAATATACAAATGTATACACTTCATTGAAGTTGAATTTGCAAAAATTAATGAAATAAACTTAATTAGTAATTAAATTTCTTAGTTAACTGCAATTTTTGTTTTCAAATAAACTAAAAATTTTTCTATTCATGTCAATGTAAATACAATAGAAAAATTGATTTTCCAGTATATCCTCTAAACGTAGGCATATTGATCTTGAAATTACCATTTTGATTTTACTTTTGAGATTACCACCTTCATCACTAATCACTTCAGTTCACTGATTTTTAAATTACCACTGACAACAATTATCCGCCCAGAGTACACCTTTGAAATTTGCACGCCACTTACCCAAGAAATTAACATACCACTATCACCAACAATTTTTTACCAGTTGATCTTGAATTTGCCACTTCACTTCAAATTATCTGCACCATCACTTATCACTTTAGTTCACTGATCTTGAAATTCGCTTACAACAGTTATCGCCACACAATCGCCATTGAAATTAGCCCGTCAGTTACCCACGAAATTAACATAGCACAATCACTTTTTTACCAACTGATCCTGAATTTGACACTTCAATTGAAATTACCACCATCTTATCACTTCAGTTCACTGATCTTGAAATTACCACTTAAACAATCATTGCTACACAGCACAAATTTTAAATTACCACCACCACCACACCAACACCTGAGGTAAAATTATCATTACTACTTTTTCTACACATCTAATTTTTTTCTGTATTTTTTAAAAAGTAATAAATTCTTTCATTATTGACTGTATGGTAGAATGAAGTCTTCTTCATTGGCACAATAGTCCCCTGGTGGACCAAAGCCGCCGGCCTGCTGGCATATAGAATGAAGTGTACACTCAAATTTCAAATTTTATTTACTTTCTTCATGAAGTTATAAAATTCATTTCCTCTGAGAAATGGAATTGCTATTTCTATTAAACTAAAATTAATTAATTAAATTTAATTACTGAATTATTATTTGAAAAAAACTGTATTAACATCAGTGTCATCCACTACAAGTTCAAAAAATGTATTTGGACTTGAGTGGATGAATAAAAAGTATTTTATGAACGATTGAAAATTAGAACAAGATATATATAGGGAGAGTGTGAACTAACAATAGGAATTGAATGAAAAAGAAAGGCTTTCATTTCAAGTTGAAATTTTCCTCTTACATCTGGAGCTATCTATTGGTATATACATGCAACTTGAATCTAAAAAAAACTAAAATTAAGTAATTAAATTTAATTACTGAATTATTATTTGAAAAAAATATATTAACATCAAATGTCATCCACTACAAGTTTAAAAAAAAAATGTATTTGAACTTGAGTGGATGGATATTATTAACCGTTGAAAATTTGAACAAGATGTATAAATATAGATAGGGAGTGTGAACTAATAGTAGGAATTGAAAAAGTTGATTTTTACTTCTCTTTTAGCGAAAATAAAAAACAAAAAATTCGTCACAAATGGGAAGCTTTATCCTATAATTAAATTTATACAAACACGCTTTCTTCCATTCCATTGTATATTAAGCTATTTAATTATACTTTATTTGACTACATATTGTTGTGATTTGAAAATGGTAGCTTTTCTTATGGGTCTTGAATTAAGACATTAGGATATACGAAGTACAGATGCTTTTTTACATGAGTAGGTGAGTTCAATCAAAATTTTTCCTATGTAAAAAAAAAAAAATGACGTACTAAAAAAACACAAGTAATTGGAGAGAATAATGTCAAAATGTGACCATTAGTAGAGGCAAAAAATGCATGCTGTTTAATTGTATTTTTGAATAATTTCATTAACATAATAAAAATTCTACAGTAAAATTGTACAAAACTACTATCCCAGATGTGATTATTATTATTATTTTTAATGCAGCTGGCAAACACTTAGAAAATTGTCTTCGATGCCTTAAGGCAAGCGCTGCACCGGCGTTACTCACTTTGCTGATTCCCCGGCCATTTTTGAAATGTTTGAATTAATTGAGCAAAGAACTTGCATTAAATTTTGTTTGCGGAAACGTATAGAATGTTGCAGAAGGCATTTGGTGAGCATTCCTATATCGGAGAGAAATGTTTAGAAGTGGTAGAAACAGTTCAAAGAAGGCAGAGGACGCGTTGAAGACGAAGAGCCCTCTGGTCGACCATTCACCTCAACCGACGAAGCACTCTTCCAAAAATTAAAGATTTGGTGATTTCAAACCGTCGATTTACACTTAGAGACCTTGCTGATGACGTTGTAATTTCAAAAATGTTGGTCGATTCCATTTTGGGCCTCAAACGCGTCAAATCTCGATTGGTACCGAAAACATTGAATGCGCTAGCTCACACTGTATTGATTCTTCTTGACTTTTTCGTCAAAAGGAAGCCCATATCGTTCCACAACCACAGTGTGACTTCTGGCTATCCCCTAAACTCAAAAGATCACGTCGGGGACACCGTTTTGAGTCGATTGAAGAGATTCAACGTGAATCGCCGCGCGCTTTGAAAGCCATCCCTGCAGATGACTTTTAATCATGCATTGAGGATTGGAAAAAATTTGGCATAAGTGCATTGTTCATTAGCATAATAAAATTTCAATTATAAAATTGTATAAAATTACTAATTCAAATGTGATAATTGAAATAGGAAAATATCCTCTCATAGAACAAAATGAAGATATACTAATATTTAAAAACGTATAATATTATTTAATATTTAGAATACCTTTAAGTTCTTTTATAGTAAAACTTTCCGTTAGATGATTGCTTCAGCAAAAGACAAAAAAAAAAAAAAAAAAAAAAAAAAAAAAAAAAAAATTGAAAGGAATTATTTTTATTAAATTTGTACAAATATTGCTATAAATCCCCTTCCACTAGTAAAACAACTTCATATCTATAGAAATCTTAGATATTAATCACATTAAAAATAGAATTTAAAATTATATAAATGTAGCAATTAAAATAAAATGAAAAAAAAAAAATTACATAAAAAAATGATTATGACCAAATTGAATATATAGAAATGGAACATTAAATAAATATAACATATAATGGAAAAATTAATGTTGAATTTCTCTCAGCAATCGATTTTTCTTATACTTCCGCAATAAGTTATACAATTATCAGCAGATAAAGTTCCAAAAATATTTTAAATAAAAATAAAAATTCATTTAATTTATTTTTATATTTTTGAATTCTGTTCATATTCCCTTCACTATTTCCCCAAGATAAGTTCAATAATGATAACCCGACTTGCCCGAAGGCTTACGGAGAACTGAATGACCAGAAGCGTAGACAGAACCAACTCAGGGCTACCAAGGATTCCGCCTTATCCGGCTCCACGGATAGGGTGATATGTAATAAGTACAACACCCCCACCGCCTTTGGCTGCCCTCAACTGGGCTTGTTATACTCAGGGCATCAACGTCCACGCTACAAAGCGTGTATGTATGGGTCTCTTAGTCGTCTTAAAGTGACGTTTCAGGGGGCACCACGAGGAGGTGGACCCAAAACGCCCCCTTCCCCCAAGATAAAAAAATCAAAATAAGATTAAGTAAAATTACAGTATTTAGCAAACAAATGGATGAATAATTTAAAACATATATATTGAATTTGGCTCAAAAAACAAACGATTCCCAATATCAAAACAAATCTATTTAGTTGCGATTTATTTTATTTTAATTTAATAAAAAATACACAAATAAGCAAAAACACGCAATAAACTTTTGTTTTGAAACCTACATTTTTTTATTAAATCATTTTTCATCAACTCTTTTAACTAACATTACCATTGTTTACTTAATTAAACAGCATGACTTATGTATATTACTTCACTATTTGCTTAGGTAAAGTAAAATAATTAAAATTCTTGTTAAAAAATCCCTAAATTATAGAAAATGAAAATCCACAAAAACAATACAGTTTTATCACCATCTCTCTATGTATGCATACACTCAAGAGCCAAAACATTATGACCACCTGTCAATAACGAGTTGGCCCAAATTTGGCGCTCAACACAGCTTCAACCCGCCTTGGCATGGATGCCACAAGTCCTTGGTAGATGGCCGGAGGCAGATTGTACCAGATGTTTAAGCAACTGTCACGCAAATCGAGATATTGCGAATTGGTGGTCTTTGAACTCTGAGCTGCCTAATGTGGTAATGTGGCTGCCTAATGTGGTATGTAGGACATCCCAAATGTGTTCTATCGGATTGGAATCCGGTGAGTTAGGCGGCCAGGACATTAACTGGAATTCAGCATCATGTTCCTGGAACCACTCCAACACAATTTTAGCCTTGTGACAAGGGACGTTATCCTATTGGAACATTCCGTTTCCAGCTGGAAAAACAGAGGCTATGTAAGGGGGCAACTGGTCCGCAATGATGTTCAGATACCCTGTAGCATTCATGGTCTGCTCTACCCCAACCACGGGTCCCAGAGACGCCCAAGAGAACGTTCCCAAAGCATAATACCGCCACCACCGGCCTGTGTATGACCTACTGTACATTGAGGGAGCAACTGTTCGCCTGGAAGACGGCGTATCTTGACACGGCCATCGGCGTGATGAATGACCAACCATGATTCATCTGACCAGGCAACTCTCGTCCCACTGATCCATGGACCAGTCACGATGTTCCCGGGCCCAGCGCAGGCGCAGTTGGCGCTTGATCAGCAAAGGCACACGAGTGGGACATTTGCTGCGTAGCCCCATATCAACAGTGTCCGCTGAACAGTGTGCTCCGATACTATTCTACTTGGCCTGCATTGTATTAGGCTGTCAGCTGAGCCACTGTCTGTCTCTGGTTTTGCTTCACCATGCGAGACAGTCTCCGACGATCTTTTTCTTTGATAGCGTGTGGACGTCCAACACCATGTCGTCTAGTGCTGGTTTCACCGTCATTCATCCACTTTGCATAAGTACTAACAACTGTAGATCGCGAACAACGCACGAGTCGTGCAGTTTCGGAAATACTTGTTCCGAGCCTTCGAGTCATTGCCCTCTTTCAAAGTCGCTTAGATCCGCAGCCTTTCCCATCACACACAGAAGTAAGTGAAAGAATGATTCTTCAGACTTTCCAGCAATACCAGTTAAATACCACTTTCTCCTGACCACGTGCCTTTCACGTCATCCAGGCGAATTCATTGCAAAATGTAGGGGTGGTCGTAATGTTTTTGCTCTGGAGTGTATAATACTTTTTCATTTATATTTATTATTTTATATTAAATATTAATAACAATAATAATTCATTTTTTTTTGTCTCGTACCTACCTGGGTATATAAAGAAAGTTATTATGTCTATTCCATGCTATCGAAATACGTCTCTAGATGTCTTTTAACCAATCAAATAGTGAACAGAAATAACATGGTTCATAATATCCGAAGGGTACTTACCTCTTGACAAAGCTATTCTCATGAGATTATAACTATTTTCCTTTGGGTATACTAATTTATTTCTGGTTTTATGAATTTCCTGGACAATATGTTTTTAACACCTACCCTATTACAGTATATTTAGTTCAATTTTTTTAGACCCATTTTAATCTGCCATTGCAATTAGTGCCGTTTAAGAAATTGATTCTTGTGTGAGTTAAATGATTTTCAAATTCATTGCTGCAACTTATGCACACTTCGGATTTTGAACAATTTGCAAATGGTCGTGTTTCTAATTCACTTCTTGTCTGTTCATTTTGTTTTTTAAATTCATAGGTTTAACTTTATATATATATATATATATATATATATATATATATATATACACAATATATATATATATATATATATATATATATTGTGTGTGTGTGTGTGTGTAAGGAACGCTTTGCGTATAGTTTAAGATATCGAAACAAGTTCGTAAATTAAGGTAGAGTAATGCAGTACGACATAATATACAGTTAAAAATAATGCATTTAATGTTAATGGATGTCGTGATGCGTTAATGGATGTCCAATTTGAAAAAAAAAGCTTTTAGGTATTAAAAAAATTATACATTTCTGTAGGCAAATCCGAAAAGCATTTAAAACGTTTAATTGTCAGATGGGAGTTTTCTGGGCTTCTTTTTTCCCCATACGACACTCAAATACTGTACAGATATCCATAAACAAACTTCCAGAAAGTAATTTGCGCCTCTCATCATACGTCGTGGGTCATTTATGACATAAATCATAGAACACGAAACCCGTCCATGTTTCACTTAAAAAAAAAAAAAAAAAATCAGAAATACATTTTTTTTCTACGCTTTATTTATATTTAATATCCTCATTTTAATTGTAGCAAATATATTTTAAAAGTGTTGTAATATTAACTTAATGAGCATTTTCTTATTTTGCTTATAATTATTGGAATTTTATTTAAATATAAATTAAACAAAAATAAAATATTTACAATTCAAAAGTAAAAAGGCTTTCAACAGGAAAAGAAAATGTTCTGATGATTTTCATCATATCGTTTAAATTAATATAATTGCATACCCATTTTTAAAAAAAAAACAACAAAATACATTTTCTATTTATGTTTTTATTTAATAAAATTCAATAACTATTCTATTTCAAAGTGAATTTCCAGAGATGAAACATTTTCTCCAAAACAATGCATCTATTTTCGTAAAGAATTAAAATGCGTATATTTAATTTGTTAACCACCCCTGTCTATTCAGGAATTGGAATCGATAAATCTGTAGGTCGAAAAGTTTCTCTATTGAGCATGAGGACAGAATAAAGAAGGTGTGTATTCACTTTTCCGCAGATGCGCTCTTTTACTATATACGTTCCAAATTGCAGTTGCTGTGCAGTATGGGTCCTTTCCCCAAACCCTCCAAAATACCTTTTTGGCGGGGGGTTACTTTCATACCTGAATTCATTCATTCCATCCTTTTATCGTGCCATGTACGGCTTAAGATTGAGGCTCCAAACTTATTTAATTTTCAATTTATTCTTCGGCCGTTTGTATTAGTAAATTAAAAAGCGTGGGGTGCTCGATATCAATCGTTATAATTTCTCACTTGTTTCATTCCGAAAAGCAGAGTTAAAAAATGTCATACAAAGTGTTTTTAGTGTTTTTAAACAAGGTCCCGGTATACTATATAATTTATATGAGATCCCGGTAAAAACTGGAATTACAGTTCTTGCAATAATTTAATTGTGAATAAAACAAAGGTTAAATGCGAATATGTCGAGCCAGCCAGGATTCGAACAGGGAATCTCCCTCATCCGTAGTTAGGCGCGTTATCCGTTGCGCCACTATCTGTTGTCCCACGTAGGTTTGAATGTCTTGGGTACTTTCATTCTACATGGGTTAAATTGCTCTTCATAAGTTAAAATAAAATCCCTAATCCTGGCGATCCTAACTATGATGAGATAATAAACTTATCAAAATATTTTATTGTTGTCGGTCTTTGATAAGTCTATAAACGTTTAAATTAAATCTGATCGCTTAAAGTAGGGCAAAATCGAGCCCAAAAAGTCAGTTAGATACAAACAAACAAACATACAGGGGAAACTAATAAAAGCGTATTAATAAATGTGTTTCAACGAAACGTTTCTAAAACCTTATATATAGATTTGTTTGATATTGGAATTAATTTAATAAGAAATTGAGAAAAGGAAAATATATTTTCTCAATGAACGAATGAAAGCTTGGACCTCCAGATAGTAAAAAGGATTTCAAGTTTTTCCTCGGCTTAAGTCTATAGGATTAAATAAAACGAAATGCGCCACAAGAAAACATTACTAAACCCTCATATTGCAGATGATATTGTTATTGGAATAAATTTAACACGAAAACAGTAAGAAAAATATGTTTTATCATTTTCTGCTTTGCGAAATTTTTCTTGCGATGAAGTTACAAAAGAAAAAAAATATATTAGGTTTATCCAAAAGTTTGAAATAATTCCCACAAATTATTGTGGTATTCCTTTCAATTCGTCATAACACATGCTTTACAAAAATTAAAAAGTCAGATCCATTTTAAATTAGGTCGTTGTTTATTGTGGAAATAAAAAAGAAATCAAAAAGCAATTCATTTGTTGCTTTCAGATCGCTTGAGATTGCTTTTGAGAAGTTTCACCTGTGGTTTATTGTTTACAATTATCCAACTGAGAGTGAATCTTATTTACTTTTGAATAAACAAACAAAGAAGGCAAATATTTCTATTTGCACTAGTTTAGAAATCGTGAATTACTTTCGAAGCTTCTATTAAATCAAAGCATTACTAAAACTGCAAAAATGTTTTGTAATTTCTTCAAAAGATGAGAAAAAACTGAAATTAAATAACTGGTCTGGAATGACAATTTAGAAATTCCTCCATTTTACAAGCCACATGAGCTGTGTCACTGCCATTTTTGGTGTTTTCTAACTTGTATAAAAGCACCGAGAGTTTTGGGCACATTCACCAATTCAGTGTCTTCTGCTCAACTGCTCTCATCTTTTCAGAAGAGTTTAATCATGGCATTTTTAAAGGTAAGATACTTCAGCCTTCTTCATTTATTCTTTCTTATCATAGAATATGTTTCATGGTTTTTCATGATAAAGTGCAATTAAAATAAAGAAATGTTTTTAATTTATGCATTTGAATTTGTCGAAATTTGTGACATTCGAATTTGTCAAAGTTGTTGGTGTTGAAGTTTGTGACAACTTCAACTAACATTTTTTATAATCGTTCCTTTTTAGAAATTTGGTAATTATTCTGTGGGTAACAAACAATAATAGTATTGAAAGTATTTTTTTAGTACATAAGTGATATATATGAGCATGTGTGGGAATTATAACATTTAAATGAAAAAAAAAAATTACATGACTGTTTAAAATAAGTTTGAAAACAGAAATATGTATGCAAGTTTATAATTAAAATTCGAATACTCAATCTCGTAACTTTACTGTTTTATATCAAGATAACCAGAAGTAGCAGGATGGTATTTTTTGTAAATATATATATTTTTTAACTTTTCTCTCCTAAATAGAAGCGCGATTTAGACAATTTTTAAGAAAGAAATTGAATAAAACCAATTGAGATGTGAAAATTTAAACTTCTATTAATTTAGTTTACGATGGTTGCAATGTAACGGAACCTCCACGCACGTCGTGGATACGATTTATTTAGAAATTGTAGCAGACGGGGTAAAGAAAGTTTAATTTTGACTTAATAAAATAATGCTTATTAATGTAAAAATGTTTCAGCTTGATCAATCAGTTTGCACTAAGAAGAATTAAAACAGTTGTATGACCGTTATAATTTTAGTCAATTGTATATTGTTTTATTTTTTGAACTTCAAAACATACTTGTATAATCAGGTTGCCAGCTGGGATATTGTCTGAGTTTTCTCCAATAAACATGCAAATGGAGCTATTAAACATTAAAAGTCCTCCCTCCCCCACTTTACTATAACCTGTTCATGGGATATATAAATGGTATATGAGGCTATCCAATGATAGACAATGATGAGGGAAGGCTTACTAGAATAAAAGAAAGAACTTCAAACATCGAAAGTTACGCGTTACCCAGAGTTGCATCTCGTCTACTTACCACGTACTTCGAGCCCAAATAAAAGAAATACATATTAATTCACACTCATACCAGCATAGACATTGAACTTTCGCAATAACAGTTCATTTAGTGATTCATTATTCTTTAGTCAAGGGTGTTCGTGGACTAGGCCAGTGGTATGGAAGAAGGATTTGATGGTGGATATGGTATGGGAGTAAGTATTATTCTCCACTCGTCCAAATATTCGCCAAGGTTTAGCAGTTTCAATGCAATTTCAATTCAACAGAATAATCAGGATACTTTAGCCCATATTTTAGTTTGTTGCCTACATAACATTTGTATAAACGCATATGCGTATATAGCTTATTCCTATACGATATTGATTAACGCCTATTTGATATTGATTACTCCTATTCGATATTGATTAAAACCTATTCGATATTGATTAATTTCTATTTGATATTGATTAATCTAAATTCCTTTCCAGATAGCACTAGCAGTTCTTTTAGGGATTCAATATGCTTCAGCTATGGGCCTTGGCGGTGGCCTAGGAGGAGGATTTGGCGGTGGTTATGGTATGGGAGTGAGTATTATTTATATAGATATGATTTAAAATATTTGAATATGAAAGCAATTTTAAAAAAAAATATGTTTTGTTCTTAAATTAGAGATCAGGAAAGTACAATTTAAGTCTATAATTACGAACTTCTTAAAATTAAGTGTAAAAATATAGTGATTCTGTTATAAATTAAAAAAAAAAAAAATGGAAAGAAAAACTGTCAACGCATGATATTTAGCTTTGTATTTTCTTCATCTCTGGGTGCAATTACCCTTGGTACAGAGTTGCATACCTTTCAAAAATAGTAATTAATTAATCATGTATGCGCTATTCCAGTTGTATTTTTCATTAGGATGAATTTTAATTGCTTAACTTCATTTTCTGCAAAATTATCTATGCTTCCTGTATACGAAATTCTTCAAGTAAATAATTGATAACGAAAGTAAGATAACCTAGTAACCAAAAAAAAAAAAAATTTCTTCATGTGTTATAGGATAAAAAAAGCACTAATTTAAAAAGCTCTTAACTTCATACATAGGGATGCTAGTGTTTAATAAATAAACGTCACTGAAATTTCCTTTTGCAATTCAAAAATTAAGGAAATGATTTAGTAAGGATTTCATTAAAAATAATTATATGAATTCACAATTAAGTAAGCGAAGAATTTTTAACAAAAGAGGAGGTTGAATATCAGAAATATCAAAAAAAAAGAATAAAAACAAAAGTTCTGGTTCTATTTACTTGCATATTGTACTTTCATCATTGTCATTATTTCCCTATAAGCACTTATATCACGGGAGAAGTTGAATTAGACCGAATGAATTTAATCTGTCCAACATTGAAGACTTCAACATTTTGTAAACTAAATTCAACGTAATAATATTTAAAATTATGGTCTCTGGTTTTGATTGCAGGCCCCGAGGCCTTTCGCCATGGGCTACCAGAGCAGTGGGGGCGGAGCTGCGTCCTTCAGGAGTGAGCAAGGTGACGGCAGTGGGGTGTCAGAGGAAGCTACGGTTACAGGGATGCCCAGGGACTGTACAGGGATGGTCGAGTACTCTGCCGGCCAGGGTGGATTCCAGGCTGCAGTCAAGACCAACGAACCTGGTACAGATGGCAAGGAGAACCCTGCTGATGTCATCATGAATGTCCAACCGGCCCCAGCAGGAATCCAGGATAGGTACACCAGGATGTCTTCAGGCATGGGTGGACTAGGTACAAATTTTCCATTTTCTTTAATCGAAACTATATTGGGTAATTGAAATAATCATCAAAAATTTTAACATATCTTGTTAGAAATTATTGCATCACGTTTGCAATATTTTTCCAAGTTTGTACGTTTTCTAATTATCACAAATATATTTAATATATCAAATTAAATTTTAAATGTATTACAAGTTCTAGAAACAGAAACTCTACTCTAAAAGTTTGTGAGAAACATCACGATTGGTGTTCCAGCAAAGAATCAATGGCTACTACTGGTGTAGCCATTTTGGAATTGTGAGCAATTATTGCCAAAAAAAATGAGCAGATTAGGTAGTCTTCATCTCATTTGTGTATCTACGTTCATTGTTATTCAAATTGACAAATTTTCAAATTCCTTCAGTTAAAAGTATTTTTTACAGTCTGAGTATAAAAAACTTTAAGGCCAGTAGACATTTTTGAGAAATGGAAACATTTAAACTGAGGAATTAAAATACCATTTGATTGATAATTATTGAGAGCTTAAATAAAAAGTAAAAAAAGTTGAAAATTAATTTGCAAATATTTTATTATTAGAAAATATTACAGAACACACAGATGAATATTTGAGCCTGAGTAAAAACTTTAAGGCCAACATAGAAAATAACATATAAGAAAAAATTACAAATTCTTAGAAGGTTGTGTAGGAGCCATTACTTCAGAATACTTCAAATATTCTTGTTTTCATGGATGAAATGAGTTTTTGACAAAGGGTGGGGTCGGTTTTATACCATTCATCTTCGATAGTAGATTTCAGCTCTGTTGATGATGTAAAATGTCTCCCATTTTGCATAAAACTCTTCTTGCTAAGTCAGCCAAAGGGTTCTCGATTGGTTTGAGTTCAGGTGATCTAGCTGGCCATTTCACAGTTTCAACATTGGAACCAATTTTTCGTGCTGTTACTCGAATGGATCGGTGCATTGCCCCTTTGCCGATATTTCCAATTTTTCTCTCCAGCAAGACATTCAGCATTTGGCAAAAGATGATTTGTTAGGACATTTTGGTATCCTTGTGAATTCATTCTACCTGAAACGAAAGCAATTGAGCCCACACCATTGTAAGAAAAACAGCCCCAAGTTATGACAGACCCTCCACCAAATTGGAGCTTGGAGAATATTTCTTTTTCATTTCTTATATCATGCCAGTAGAAATTCCAGCCATCTGGTCCATCAAATTCCATTTTTCGTCAGAAAAAATAATTTCTATTCATTGGTTGTTCCAGGTCATGAATTTCTGGCCAAAAGTTCAAGCGCTCTACAGTAACTGAGGTTTAGTCAATTTTGCTGTATAAGTGTACCTTCAAGGCCTTCTAATTGTGCGTATAAATCGTTTTTTGACAAACTTTAAATCTGTCGTCGGAATCCAGTTTCCTGGTTGAGTACTTTACTTTCAGTAGATGCAAATTGGAAATTCTTCTTTCATCACGCAAGGACAAAGCTTTTAGATCTTCCCCCAGTATTCTCTTTACCATAATTGTCTTTCAATTTTAAAAAATTGGCTGACTACAGTCTTTGATCTTCCTATCTTTATCGCAATAGCACGCTACTCCACATTCCTGTTGAACTTCGATCTGTCCTCTTTCACGATCAGTTAACTTCTTACACTTCCGCCATCTTCACAA